>RJWT010049562.1:0-10980 GCA_004365215.1 Cuniculus paca | reverse complement strand
TGGAGATAGACCTCTGTCACTTCACTGGGCAAAACTGCTTTTCCCATTTACTGTACTTGTAAAGACTCCAGTTTGTTTGAATATTTTGAATTTGTTTCAGAACAAGTTATAAATTATTCTGTTCTGGAAAAGTGTAAAAATTTACTGATAAAAGCAAGAATGCTCTCATGTGTGATGCTGATAATGATTTTGGATTTCCCAACGTCCAGAACTGTGAAAATTAAATTTCTGTTCTTCACTAATTAAAAAAAAAACTATAGCCATGTCCCGATTTTTTTTGTAAATTATAAAATAAAGCAGAATACTTTGAATCCAGTGGAAGAAGTAATAGTATGGCAGCATCCCTTAGTTTTGTATATTAATGTCCTTAGTTTTATGGGTAGTTAAATCTTATTTAGGGGGTTGTCATGCTTAAAGTAGGAAGAAGTATATTCTGCATAGGAGCGACATAGGTTTGAGTTCTGTTTTTAATATTTGTCAGACATGAGTGACTCAGGTGCTTGTACAGGGGCTTTCTCATGGCAGGCAGCTTAAAGACTGTTGATTCCCTCTGTGCTCTCCAGCAGTCTTTGCCATTTTGGAGAGTATCTGAGAGCATCACAGACACTTAGGTACTCTGAGATCATGCAAAAATATCTGAGTGTATCTGAGATACACAAAAATCTATTAATGAGTATTTAATATGTTTTAGCTAGTCATCCTGTATAGTAAACAATATGACGTTTGTTTGGAAATAAAAATTATTTGCATGTAATTAGGGCTTAGTAAAATTAAATTTCATGATGTGGCTTCTGAATTTTTATTATTAAGTATTAGAGTTTTTTTTTTCTTTTCAAAAAAATGTTAAAACTTGGAAGTTGGCCTAGTGGTAAGCAGCAGAGAAAGAGCCTCTCTGAGAGTTGCCATCCGACACTGGAATATAGCAGTGCTAGGAAGAGAAGAAGGAGGGAAGTGGGTGCCCTGGACTCAGGAAGGATCTGAAATGAGAATTGAAGCCCACAGGGAGAGTGAAGAGAGAAACTTCAGCAAAGGAAGAGGAGGAGGTAGCCACTGGAGCCTTCTCCCTTATTGCAGAAAAAACTAATATCAAAATGAATGGAAGACTCTTTGCCTTGAGGAATCTAGAAGGCAACTTTATTGATTTTATGTCAGTGGGTCTGGGGACTATATAGAGACCAAATTACCAGCAGGGAGCCAGCATTGAGTCCAGTTTAAATACAGTTTACAAACAGGAAGTACAAGGTGGATGGCGGGTTATTACATGATTGGTTACGTGAATTAAGTCATATATTGTCAGGCAAGTTAGCTCTAAATAGATTTACTTAAAAGGAATTATTTACCATAATATCCTGGGGATGAGGAGAGGGGTTTAAGTGGAGCAAACAGAGTTAAAAAGTTTTCTTGACTGGGTCACTTTGTCCCAACCAAAGTTCTTAAAGCAAGGTAGAGTAGTCAGATTGGCCTACATTATCAGAAGAAAAGCAGCTGAACTCAGACAGTCAAGACTGACTGAATTTAGCAGTGTTTACATGACAGGCAGCAGAAGCATATGCAGAAGCTACCATTTGATTTTTAACTTGCCATAACATGTCTATAAGTTTGCTATTCTATAACTGTGCCTTTGCTGCTTATATAATTTTGTCCTTGCACATATATAATGGTACCCTTACACTGAGTCAGGACTCCTGTGGGAAGAGCAGTTCAAACCTGTGGACACACATTGACTGCTGCCAACCCAGAGGCATCCTCGGAGAGATGCAGCATCGGAAGGGAACAGTGGACATGGATAACTGCACTAGCTGGGGGCTGTGAACCAAAGTGACATAATGGTTCTAAACAGCTGTTTTTCGTGGTATACCAGGACTGAGACTACCTCAAGGTCATAGAGAATACTGTGGGCCAGTGCCAAAGAACCAGGGACTGACCAAGCAGGCAGCAACTTCTCATCCCCAACAAATTGAGGTAGTCGGATCTTGTAACAGACTCAAAACCCAAAAACTAGTGATAACTGAAAGACACTTCTGAGAAGTAGTCATTTCCTAAAGGTTCTAAATACTAGCAATAAAGTAACTCATCGTAGGTAATTTATAAGCATAACCCAGGAATTAAACTAAAAAGAAAAAAAAAGAGAAAAAGAAAATGAGAAGACACTTAAATAAGATGCAACCCTAGACATCCAGCTCACCAAAGGCAAATCCAGGGGCCAGTGAGGTGGAAAAATCTGAAAGTCACCCACCTGGCCTCTCTGAAGTGATAACAACAAAACAAATGAAAAGGCTCTAGAAAAAAATCAAATCAGAAATAATTTCTCAGATAACTACTGAGATGGTGACTACAGAAAAACAAAAACAAAAACAAAAACAAAAAAAACACGCTAGTGACCCTAGAGCAGATATGGATAAGAAGATCTTAGGAAAATGATTGAATTGAGTATTTTTTTTTTTCCAGCACCTGGGATTGAACTGACCTTGAACTTGCCAGGCAGGCACTTAGGCCACTGAGCTAAATCCCCAGCCCTTAAGAAAATGACTGAAAACCATGAATACCCAACATAGGAAAGAAATGGAATGCATTAAACAGATTCAAGCAGATATCCAGGAGACTAAAAATTCAATTGAAAATATCCGTGGCAGAATGAGCCAATGTGTGGATAGAATCTAGGTATGGAAAAAAGGTTTGTAGTCAGTGATCATGAAAAGAAAGATTTCTTAAAAATAGCAAGAGACTACCAGAAATCAATCCAACAGCTGCTAGGTGATGCAAAGAAGAGTAACATAAGATTAATTGGAGTCAATGGAAAAAAAGCAGGAAATGGCACAAACGGTACAAAAAACCTGTTCACAGATGTCATGGGAGAAAACTTCCCGGGCAGGGACAAAGAATTTGACATACAGATAAGTGAGGTATATAGAATTCAAATTAGCTGTGATCAAAAAATCTGCAGCCAGGCATATCATAAACAAGATTCCAGAAATTCAACATAAGAATAGAATATTAAAAGCTGTTAAGGAAAAAAAATAAGTCACCTATAAAGGAAAACCTGTCAGAATCACAACTAAATTCTCACCACAAACCCTCAAGTCAAGGAGAGCTTGGAGTGAAGTATTTCACGTTCTTAAGGAAAACAACCTCTAGCACAGACTGATGTACCCTGCAAAATTATCTTTCACAATTGATGGAAAATAAGATAGTTTCATGCCAAACAACACCTGAAGAAATTTATGACTATCAAACCAACTCTCCAAAATGTTCAGAAGGACATTCTAGAAAAATAAGTACTTCATCTCCCTGAACCTTAACAGAAGGAATCCACCAGGCAAGGCAAACAAATGGAGGGGCCTGGAGAGGAGCCAGCAAGAAGAAAATAACATCTCTCCATAACTCATAAGTCAATACGTATCAGTTATAACTATCAGTGTGAATGGTCTGAATTCACCAGTCAAAAGACACAGACTGGCAGAATGGATCAAGAAGATACAATGATATGCTGCATACAAGAAACACATTTAATTCAAAAAGAAATTCATAGACTGACATTCAAAGGTTGCAAAACAATAATCCATGTGATGGGAACCCAGAAAAAAATCAAGGATGACTATTCTATTTGCAGACAAAGTGATTTTGAGGACAAGACTAATAAGAGAGACAAAGGTCACTACATCCTTGTAAAGGGAAGACTCCAAGAAGAGATACTAATCATAAATATATATGCAACAAATACCAATGCACTCAACTATATGAAACAAATATTAACAGACATGAAATGTCAGACACTAATACAATTGTCTTGGGGGGGTCTCAATACTACACTGTCACAAATAGATCAACCAGACCAAAAAAAGAAAAAAGAAATATTGGAACCAAACCAACCTTTCGAACAAATGGACTTTGTAGATGTGTACAGGGTGTTCCACACCACAACATCAGAATATACATTCTTCTCAGCTACAAATGAACTTTCTCCAAAATAGACCACAAACTAACTCATAGAGCATGCTTAAGTAAATACAGTGGAATTGAAATTACCCCATGCATATCATCAGACCATAGTGCAATGAAATTGAAAATCAATATAAAAGAAACCTTAGGAACTTTATAAACACGTGGAAATTAAAAACGTTAAAATTTCACCCCCTTTTCTGTGAAGTAAATCAATGGTCTCTTTATATATTATAATCATATGTATTCAGCAAGAGATTATTCTTCTCTGTCCTCCGTCTAGACACTAAACAGCAATGGAAGAAGCATGCAACTTTTTTGCTGTTAAGTTTCTGTGAAGTAAGGCTAGGAAGTTTGAATCCCAAGGTGAAACCAGAAGTCTGGTTATGTCTTAGTTTGTTCTGATTGATCTGATTAAATAGAATCTTGAGTTGTCAAAGAAATAATGTGTAATGAGTGTTTTCTTATACTTGAGCTCATTCTTCAGGGTATTCTTGGACTAACACATTCATCTTTCATCCAGCATAATATAGAGAACTTTCAGTTTAGTAGCTATTTCATGGCTTTGAAACTGGTCTCTTACCAGGGTGTATTAAATTCCTTTACTTTCTTTTGAAGAAGTCTGTATTTACTACATCTTTCTTTTAATTTTTTGCAACTTTTAACTAATTTTATAAAAATTTTAAATAATTTCAGAGAAGGTACAAGTATGATACACCTGTCTTTTGTATTCTAAAATGTTGTAGAATAAGTTGCTACATGGTGTCTTTTCTAGTCACCTTCCTGTTGCTTGTATAAAATACCCAGTAACCACAACTTAATGGAGAGGTTTATTCTGACTCATGGTTTTTAGAGAATTTAGCCCATAACTGGCTGGCTCCAAGGCAGAGAGGTACTGGTAGAATGAACTGAGTGCAAGACAGCTGCTCATTCATGGCAGCCAAGGTGAGGGACCAGCCAAGGGGAGGGAGCAGCTGGAGAAAAGAATACATGCTCCTAGATCATGCTTCCAGTGACATTCCTCCAACCAGGCCCCACGTCCTAACAGCACTTTCAGCTACTGATTTCACTAATGGTTGAATCCATGGATAAGAATTGCACACCCATGATCTAGTCACCCTCCACACATAGGAGGTTTTGAGGGGATATTTTTTTTTATCTAAACCATAACATTCGTCCTCTGGTCCCATAAGGACTCATGTCCATCTCATGCAAAATGCATTTAATCCTTCTTTAAGGGTTACCAAAGTCCTAACAGTTTTAGCAATAATGAAAAAGTCCAAAGTTACCTCAGAGACTCAAGGCAGATTGTTTGCTATGAGAACCTATAAAACCCTAAGGTCACCACATGGTAACATTCCCAATTCCAAAATGGAGAAATAGAAGGATGCAAGGGAGTGTAACCTAAGTAAGACTAAAACTCATCAGGGGAAACATTAAACCCTGTAATTCCATGTCCAGCACCTGGAGCAAGTAGTGATGAGATATGAACTCCAGAGGGCTTTGGCAGCTCCTGTGACCTTGCTGGTTGTAATCCATGTGGCCTCTTTCAGAGTGGTTCCACTTATTGCCTCAGACTTTCTTTAGGAGATGTCCCATATACCTGGCTTCTTCGACTTCCTGGTGTCTTCATGTACTTTTGGCTTCACTTTCACAGGTTCATGCACTGCCCTCTCAGGGTCATACTGCTTATCCTCCCAGACCTTCCTTTGAAATCTGGGTGGAAGCCTCTTTGACTGTACAACTCTTACATTCTGTATACTTGTAAAGCCATCACCAATTGGATGATTCTAAAGTCTGCCACCAGCTAGAGCAGTAGTCAGGCCTCCTTGCATCATGGCTGCAGAAGCCCCATGGTGCCTGAATGGCTAAGTAGTATAAAAGGAATCCCAGGCAACTAGTACCCTAGGCAGCCCTTCTCAAGCAAGGTTGGCCTTTTCAAGGTTAGCTTCTTGGATACTTTACAGTTTTGCACCTTTGAGCTTGCAAAAAGTGGAGTCTTACTGATTCTTGAGATGTATTTAAGTCTTTTTAATGGTAATATTTCAGGGACCATGCTGTCCTTTGTCCCAACTTTACAGTTTCTTCTTTCCTGGTGAAGCTACAGACTTTTAAAATTATTTAGCTCTGCTATTTGCTCCTGATTCTCACTGCAAATCTGGCTGAAAGCAGGCAGCATTACCCATTCCTTTGAAATTTATTCCTTTAGATTAATTAATCCACCACCCTCATTCTTCACAAAGTGTCCGAACATGGCCAAAAGGTAGATGTTTTCTGCCAGAGTATGACACATGTGGTTGCACCAGTTTGTTTCCAACTGAAACCTCCTGAGTCTTGCCTTTACTGTCTGCATATCTGTCAGCAGTTTGGCTTTTTGAGCTGTGAGCAGTCTTGCCTATCATGCTCTGCTTACAGTATTCTAGGACTGATTTAGCTGGCATCTCCAAACCTTTCCAATCTCCTCCAACAAGTTCTGAAGGCTTCTAAACCACATGGTCAGGTATAGTCATGGCAGTGATCCTAGTTCTGTGGTAGTAAAATCTGTGTCAGTCACTTTCTCATTGCTGGGACAAAATATTCAATACCTACAACTTGAAGAGAACTTTATTTTGGCCCATGTTTTCTTTCTCTGGTCAACTGGCTCCAAAGCAGAAAAGACATGGTAAAGAAGGCCTGGCAGAGGACAGCTGCTTATCTTACTGCAGTCAGAAAGTAGAGAGAGAAGGGAGGAGTGGGGGACAAGAATACACTCTTCCAGATTATGTCCTCAGTGACCACCAGACCCTCCCCACAGCACATTCAGCTACTGAGCTCATCAGTGGATGAATTCACTGATGAGTATAGTGCCTGGATGAACCAGTCACCTTCGAAACACATGCAACTTTCTGGAGATATTTTTTATCTAAATCACAACAGTGCCTTGTCATCCTGATGTCCAAGGATATTCTCCTACATAACCTGATACGCGTGTTAAAATAGGAAAATTAGTGTGCTACTGCTATCTAATCCTCAAGACAAATCTGTGAAAACTCACTGAAATAGATAATTTGAGCACTGCATCGTAAAATAAAGGTCATAATAATTCACAGTTGAGAGGTCTAAGTGTAATATCAGAAAAATGTTTATACATAATATTAGATGAATGACAAATGAAGAGGTGGAGCGGGGGAAGATGATCATGGAATGAGGCTGCTGTCCATGTGTTTGTCTAGAAATTCTAGTGTGTTGTACCTACTCTGATACTGTGTACGTGCACTCTTTTGATGACTGGAGTTACTTGACCACTAAATGGTGCCAGCTTTTGACTTTGCATTTGGCCCTGGTTTCCTTTTCTCAGAGCCAGCCATTTTGATCTTCTGGGTCTTCTAGTTGCAGCCTCCAAGAATTCAGTTACTTAATGTTTCAGTACATCAGAGGGATTCTTCAGTGCACGCAGCATGCAGCTGTCCGCCGTACCATACAGATGATCTTACATAAATAGGCTTAAAGCTTTGTTGCTGAGGAGTGAGAAAATTTGCTTTCTGTGATGAAAAGGATTTAGTTTTCCTCTTTCACTTTAGTTAGTCCTGAAAAAATAAAGCTCTTCAGATAATTCTGTTTCGGTATTAGAGTATGCTTTTGTCGAAGTGGCGTTATGGTGTAAGATAGATATGCTAAGGAACAATTTTTCTTTAGAAAATTAAAAATAGCTAGCTGTGGTTGTGCATACCTGTAATCCCAGCACTGAGGAAGGCTGTGACAGATGGATCACAAGTTTGACTTATACCTGAGCAGTTTAATGAGACGCAAAATAAAAAATCAAAAGGGCTCTTGGGGCTGTAGCTCACTGGTAATGTGTCCATGGGTTAAATCCTAAATACTAGCAGGGAAAAGAGTAAATAGTCTTATCAGTAAGGCTAGTTCACTGAAAGGATTATTTAGGAAAATAATTTAGGAAAAGCTTAGTTTTTAGTTTTTAGTTTTCAGTTTTTAGTTAATTGTTTGTTTGAGACAGGGTCTCACTGTGTAGTTCAGGCTGACCTTGAATTCACTGTGTATCTCAGGCTGTCCTCAAACTTACCAGGATGCTCCTGCCTCAGCTTCCCAAATGCTGGAATAACAGGCATATCTCACCACATCCAGCAGTTTTTATTATTATTGTTACTATTTATTAATATTATTTTGTGGTTCTGAGATTGAATCCAGCCCCTTCACACTGAGCTACATTCCCGAAACCTTTTAAAATTTTTGATTTTGAGACAGGTTCTCTCTAAATTCCCTAAACTGAGCTGAGTCCTCCTGGCTCAGCCTGCACTCCATCCTGCCCAGCAAAAGTTTCTTTCTTTTTTCTTTTCCTATTTATTTATTTATTTATTTATTTATTTATTTATTTTTTCCAGTATGGAGATTGAATACAGGGCTCTTTGCCCTGAACTACATCACCAGCTCTTTTTAAAAAATATTTATGTTTATATTGATTAAAGTTTTTTAAATATTTGGAGAAACTCGAGAAAAAATTCATACCTTACAACCTGTCAAAGTGATGAGTTCTTTATTGTTTATGTATGCCTTTGTATAACTTTTATAGTGGGAATTTTGTTCATATTAAAATGTTATTTCACCTGTGGTTTCTGATTATTATATGTGTTCTTCAG
Source organism: Cuniculus paca (assembly GCA_004365215.1). Classification (NCBI taxonomy): domain Eukaryota; kingdom Metazoa; phylum Chordata; class Mammalia; order Rodentia; family Cuniculidae; genus Cuniculus; species Cuniculus paca. The sequence goes on along the minus strand of RJWT010049562.1, from coordinate 2,407 downwards.
GCCCTTGCAGACCATTTTGAAGATAAAACTACATCTGTGTTGGAACGACTAAAGATTTTCTATTGCTGTCAAGTACCACCTCACTGGGCCATCCAGGTACTTTTGTTTGTCCTTGGGCATGGAAAATAATTGTACTTTGTAGTAGAAAGGTTAATGCATTAGAAAATAATAATTTCAACTTATGTTTGAATTTTCAGATATTTCTGTGAAAATAGTAAAAGTGTCTAACTATGGATTGAGAACTACTTTAAGTTACTGTGGGCTGGGGATATACCTCAGTGACACAGTGCCTGCCAGGCAAGCACAAGGTCCTGAGTTCGATTCCTGCTACCCCCGTCCCCAAAAATAACCGTTTTGATTAAAGTGATTTTAGACTTTTAAAATATTTTCAAAAAGATTTAGAACTATACAGTATTAGGTAGAATCCTAGAATTAAGTCATAGGAGAATCATAAATGCTTTCATTTTCAAAATAACTTTTTATATTTAAAAATCCTTCAAGGTCTTTCTGACAAAGAACCTTTTAACTAAGTTGTTTTCAGAAATTACAAGAAAGCATTTATTCGATGCTTTATGACGTGAGATATGTCTAACTACTCTTTCTGAGGGCACAAGGAATCCTAGTGTAGTTCTTAAAACCTCTGTCCCCATGTCCTCCTGTAGAATAGATATGGTTCTAGTATTTTGTAGAATTTTAGCCCTGAAGATTACTTATATACCTGGTTTACTTTTTTAATTTTGTGGGAAGAAAATTGAGGCACAGTAAACTTAACTTTCTTGGGTCGATTACAGAGCTGTACACAGAAATTTCTAAATTTTTTTAAAAGTTTTCATCCCCTGTAAGGAGCCCTGCTGAAGTAAATATAAGTATTTGATCATTACAGATTCCTAATTAGTAAAGGTTGAATTACAGGAATCATACATTTGTTACATATGCAGCCCTTAAAAAGATTGGACTGGGCATGACGGCACATGCCTGTGATCCCAGCTCTCAGGAGTTTGAGGCCTTTGATCTCAAGGACCAGCCCAGACTGCATACCAATACTTTGCCTCAAAAAAAACAAAAAAAGGCCCATTGGGTATATTTGCGAGTGAAACAAATCTCTCTTTGCATCAAGAAGTATTAATTGTTCTAACTTGGATTTTTTTTTAAGCGCCAACTTGCAGGTTTGCTGTTTGAGTTGGGATGTACCAGTTCAGCCCTTCAAATATTTGAGAAGCTGGAAATGTGGGAAGATGTGGTCATTTGTTACGAAAGGGCTGGGCAATATGGGAAGGTATGTAACAGGAAAATCCTGGGGACTGGTGAGAGCTGACTTCCTTTGAACGTCTGCACTTTTCTGTTTTTAAGCCCACTTTTGCCAGTATTTACTTTTATTCCTTGTTTTGCTTTGTTCCTAGAAAACTTTTTAATGTTTCTCTGATTTCTATTGGGACAGATTATTTTAAGTCAGACTGAAATTGATAAGGTATTTGACAGTTAAATGAGAATAATGAAAACCTTGAAGACATTGTGCATGTTAGTTTCTTTCCCTTATTGACTCTTCTCCTGTTGTACAGGTTAAAAGTGAAATATTAGGAATTATTTTAATTAGTATGGAATTGCCTAATGTTCAGAGGCTGTTTTCTTCAGGGAGGTTAAGGAGAACAGCTGGCCTGGTCTGTAGAAAATTCAAAGGGCGGATCTCCCTTGGGGCAGAAGAGTTATCAAGTGTGTGATGCACATTTAATTCCACACTTAAATTGGGTCAAGCCAGAGAATGTTGCAGTATTTTCATCTGTTATTAATCTATTATGTTTTCTCTTCAGACATGAACAGAATTGTAAGAACAGGGGCTTTGCATTGTGAGTAGCCATAAAAAATGATGCATTGGAACTGAACCGGGTTCAAGATAAAACCAAGGAGCCAGAGACGGTGCCAATTAGAATTTAAGAGCCTTTATTAGCCAGCTGGCAACTGGACAGCAGGACCCACACAGGGAACCACTGTGCAGTGCCAAGTGAAGGGAGAGCTAGGTATTTGTGTACTATAACCATACCTCCGGCGACAATGGTTACAATTAAACATGCATCTATGACGTCTTGGTTGCCATCCCTGTTGACAATGGTTGTAATTACACATACATCTGTAACATCTTGGTCCATCCCCATTGACAATGATCACAATTACATATACATCTATAACATCCTGGTTGGCATTCCTGCTGGGGCACGGTGCACTGAACAGGCCTGAGAATACAGAACTAAGTTACATTCTCAAGGGGGGAGTAGCCTCACAAGCAAAGGAGTGGGGAGGTACAGACAGGGTTCAGTAGTTTTTCTATTATGTTAGCCTACAACAGGAACTGTGTTGTTTGAAGTAAACTTTTACACGATTTAAGTACATAGCAGAGTAAAACCCACAAATT
>RJWT010049561.1:0-10984 GCA_004365215.1 Cuniculus paca | reverse complement strand
GCATGAGGGTTCCAATTACTTCCCATCCTGAACACTTGCTATTATTCATCTTTTTTATTAGAGCCGTCCTAGTGAGTGTGAAATGGTATCTCATGGCTTTGATTTGTATTTCCCTAATGACGAATAATGCCGAACATCTTTCACATGCTTATTAGCCACTTTCGTATCTTCTTTGGAAAAGTGTCTATTCAAATCCTTTGCCCATTTTAAAAACTGGGTGTCATTTTATTGTGGCGAGTTTTTATGTATATTCTGGATATGAGTCTGTTATCAGATATTATACAAATGATTTACACATATGTTTTCCCATCTTATAAACTTTTCACTTCTCAGTGGTGTTCTTGAAGTACATAAGTTTTTAAACTTTAATGAAACTCAATTTTTTTCTTCCTTTTTTGCTTAAGCTTTGATATCACATCTAATGCCTGTTTCCTTCCGTGAGTTTTAAAGTTTCAGTGTTCAAGGAGATGGTCCGTTCTCTTAATACTTCTGACTTTTCAAATCAGGTGTAAAAATACAAACTCAAGGCATACAAATTTGCCATGCTCCCACTGGCATCATAAAATGCCACAGATGGAGAAAATGTCATAACTGGTAACAGGTACCTTTAGAAGAAATTCGCCCTTGCTTATGTAAGAAATATCATGGACTGTCTTACAGGCAAACAGGCAGATACTGACTGCCATGCCTTATGGAAGGAGGCAGTGCTTTGCAGACAGTGAGGAGGGGTACACTGCTAGTGCTGACAAGGCAAGTGGGTGGCCAAGGTTTAGAGGACACACACAAAAGTGTACAGGGTAACTAAAACAGGAAGATTTAGAGATGAGTTGGCAAAGAATGGCAAAGGTGACAATACTGGAGTATCAGAGAAACTTTTCAGAAATTTACTTAAAGTTCTAACATAAGAACCTGCTAGTTGACACGATAACTGATTATGATCAATAAGTAGAGATTTAAGTAATAAAATTTGTACCGATTTTGTACCCAGCAACAAAAAACTGCTATCATTTACAGAGTTCTTTGGAAAGAAGTTATTATTTCATGATGAGTCCCTCTCAGGACACTGCTTCACAATTATTGTCTCCCTTATCTGCTCTACCACTTGGTCTCTTTCTGCCAGGCTAATGCAAAATGTGACTTTTTTGTGGTTCAGTCCTCTTCTTGACCCACATAGCCCATGATTTGCCATCAGGGTCTTAAGTTCAACGATTCAGGTAAGTTCAGGTTAATGTTACTAATAATACTCTGGTGTAACATTTATTTTAGGGGGAGAATTACTTTAGTTACTTTGAATTATGAAATACCTTATATCAAAATCTTAAATGGGTGACTTAAGTTTTTTTTAAACCATATTTTCATGCATTTTAGGGGAAAAATGATATGCTCTGGGTAATCACAAACTTAGGAATTCACAAAATTATCACGTAAATGTTAAGGTGCTATTCTGAAAGCAACAAGTTGACTAGCTTTTCTTAAAAGTGCCAGCTGCTGGTTTACAGGCAGATTTCTCTTACATTTAATGAGAAATTGTTGAGTTACATTTGGCATGAGAAGATTATTTCTCAGATGTTAAGAATATCAGAAGAATCCTCTTGCTTCATTCTTTCTAGGAGACTGATATAATTTGACAGTTAAATATAATTTGCACCTGACTGATGTGTTTTGAAATTTTTTTTTCTCTTTGAAATAAAATTTTAAAAAAATTTGAACAATTTTTTTTAAATCTTCATGGTAAATTCTTTGTTAAAAGCTGAAGTGCATTCACTAACATGTATCACAGTGTTTCTTTTAATGTAATATACAGAATATAGCACTTAGAAAAAATAGTGTACGAAACCAGAATGATGGTCTGTTAAGCTACAGGCATTATTCACATGTTCACAGCAAGCTGCTAATTTACATTACAAAGTGTTTTGCCTATTTCACTTGTGCTAACTCTAAGGAATTGATGGACTCAGTCCGTAATTTGTCTACAGTGTAAAGAACTTTGTTCTGAGTAGATATGCTTAGTAGACTCACAATCTGCATCATAGTACCTTAGGGAAACACTTAACCTAACTCAATCAGAAACCTAAATCATCAAGAAAAGCTGGCACAGGTCCATGGGTCAGCAACTTTTTCTGTAAATGGTCAGATAATAAATACGTTAAGCTTTGTGAGCCACGTGTAGCCTCTTTTATGGTCTTCTGTTTTAATTTTTATAACCCTATAAAAAAATATAAAGACCACTCTTACCTCATAGGGAAAACAAAATCAGGCTGTGGGCTGTAGTTTGCTCAGTTTAGAGCACTGCTGTCCAATATGGCAGCACTAATTGTATATGGCTACTGAGCACCTACTAGTGAAAGTGAAAGGTTAAATTAAAAATTTTACTTGCCCAGAAATCTCTGTGTACCTCTCTTGAATCTACTGAAGGCTTGGCTTGGACAAGTTAGGTAAATAATGTAGAAGGACTGTGTGATCAATTCAAATGACTAAGCAAGTGCAGGAAAAATACCATGTAAGAAACCTGAAGCTAAATTAGCTGGCATCTCACAGTTTATTAGTATAACATTTCTTTAATAATATAGGCAAAAGCTAGGTGTGGTGGCACACCCCTGTAATCCCAGCACTCAGGAGGCTGAGGCAGGAGGATCACTGAGAGTTCGAGATCACCTGGGCTACAAAGTGAGCTCAAGGTCAGCCTGAACAGCATAGTGAGAACCTGTCTCAAAAAGACACACACAAAAAAAGGCAAACTAGAACTTTTAATTGTTGAGAGAATGCAGTTAAGGGTTTTGAGTTTTAAAAAGATATGTAATGTTCCCACTTCTGACTCTCAGCATTTTCATTTTTGCTTTAGCTTCTAGAAAGCTCAGAACTGAATTTAACCTTGAGTCATGTGGCTTTTACTACCTTCTCTGCTGTCTCCTCCTTCATGAGTATTCCATTTTTCTTCCCATTTTAGAAAACTCTGAGTACATGACTTTTATTGGAAGCTGCCTCCAATCGTTTTAGAAGCGGACAGGATATAAAATGTAAATAAAAATAAATGCCACTGAAATTAAAAAAAAATGTGGAAGTGAAAATCTCTATCATTCAATTTGCAAACACAGTCTCCTACTGAAGACAGCTGCAACTAAATTTTGGTTTTTGTTTACCTGAGAAGACAACTGATTTCTCTCATCGCTAACTGGAAAAATGCTTTGCTTCATTCTTTACATTGCAAGGCTGTCAAAGTTCAAGGGTCAGGACAGCTGGGTGTGGTGGCTCACGCCTGTAATCCCAGCACTCGGGAGGCTGAGACAGGAGGATCATTGTGAGTTCAAGACCAGCCTGGGCTACAAAGTGAGCTCAAGGCCAGCCTGAATGGCATAGTGAGACCCTGTCTCAAAAACAGGGCTGGGGATCTAGCTCAGTGGTCTAAGCGCCTGCCCGGCAAGCGCAAGGTTGTGAGTTCAATCCCCAGTGCCGCAAAAAAAAAAAAAAAAAAAAAAGTTCAAGGGTCACAACTTTGCTTTGCTAGCCAAGTTGTTACACAAGAAACCTAAGTTTCACTTCCACATGCTAACACATCACTTCCCAAGTCCACTAATACACCTAAAACTTGATTCCTGGAACTTTATGTAGTGAAGCAAGGGAGAAACATTCAACTTTAGGGGCGGCCTCTAGTCCATGCCTTAGATGACCTTCATCAAAATTGATCTGTTTTTCCTACCTGCTCTGGACAGAATACTTTTCATTAACAAAGCAAAGAACTTAAACCATGTAGCAAGGTGCATTTCAGCACACTATATCCAGATGATGAGTCATCCTAGACTAACAAGATTCACACTATCCACCACCTAAAAGTTTCACTTCTTGAACATTTCCTATGTTAAAACAATCCTGGACTAGCAGTCTAGCAATCCTAGACTGCTTTTGTTAATGAATACTAATACTCCCAAAGAAAGGAAAATCGTTTCATGTGAAATCAGAGGTAACCGCAGAATGCGAATCAGTGAATGCAACCACTTGGTACAATAAGCATTCACCTATAAGGTCCAAATGAAATCAACTGAAGTGTTCTGAACTGGTATATCCATACAATGAAACCTATGCAGCAAATGGAAAACAGCAAATGGAAAACAGTAAGGTAGGCCTATAGCGCCATGAAAATATATCAAAGATATACTGTAGGACTAAAAATGTCACAAAACTGTATTATGAGCTCATCCATGTGGTAACAAATACAAACTTAAGACTATGTACAGAAAATGTCTTGAAGTGTTCATGGAGAAGTTGATAATGGTGGTTACCTTTGGTGAATTCAGCAAATAAAGTTTTTATTTTTCACCTTGTATCCTTATATCCATCTGCACTATTTTAAATTTTTTATATCAAAAACTTGTGTTACTTGTCTAAGTTTCAAATGTTTCTTTTAAAAGTCCAGAGAGCTCTCCAATAGTCCTCAAAAGACTAAAATGTGGCCCTCCTCTACTATTGCTGTGCCAATAATTTAAATGAAAAAGTCAAAGTAATTCCTTTTGTACTTAAAGCCATTACAACATTCCAAAGACTGCTTTTGTTAACGAATTTCCATAGTGGGCAGGAAAGAAAAAGATTCACACAAGACTATTGTGAAAGTGGAAGATTGAAAAAAGGGAAAGAAAAAGGGTGTGGGGGTGGGGGGAGAAAGGCACACCTCAAATAGGGCCTTGGTAGGACAAGACAATCCACAAGTGCCAACCAGCTCCAGGCCTGCAAAGATCTCAGGAGAGCCATCACATTTCAATTACCATCACTAACATTACTTATTATTTGGCCTGCTCCAGTCCCTGCGGAAGGCAGCTTGTGATGGTAATACCCAGCTCTTCTTGTAAAACAATTCATTAGGCAAAGCAGAACAGCTGGGGCAGCCACGTGTGCGTTCTTAAAGCACCGCCCCATGGGGACCTCCAGCCCAGATTTCCTTTTCCGTGAGGGACAGCCACCACTCCTTTGACAGCTGTAGAGTCCTCCAGGGACCCTTCAGCTTTAATCAGTACTTCCTGCACTGGAGAGGGCTATTTGATTTCTAACATAAACTAATGGCACTCCTGCTTTCAGTAGGTTACACCAGACATCAGATAAGAGGCTTTAGGGCATTTTTATCTTGTTCTAATGCTTGAGAGTTAATGAGGCAGCAAAAGATATTGTCATAGAGCCCCAGTGTAGCTATATTATCCAATAAACAGACTCTTTCCGAGACAGGTTTAATATGGATCGAGGAGGTAAAGAAGGCTGGCTTAGTATTGATCCTATTGGGAGGATGAGAATACAGTCACCATAATTAGAACCAAAATCATGTACATTTGGCAGTAGACAAAGTACTACAGACAAGGTAAGGAGTTGCCTTTGAAGACTAAGTAAAATGCTGATTTTTACCATTGTAAGCAGCATAAATTTACAAGATTTATTTGGCATTTTGAGCTAAGTTTTTGAAAAATGCTTCTGAATGAAGCTAGCTATTTCTCTGTTTTGCTAAAAAGGTGTTCTTTGGACTTAGCTTCATTGCCAATTTTTTTAAAAATCCATTATGAAAGTAGTCTTATGTTAACTACATAATTATGTTAATATTACATGTCTTAAGTGCAATTAATTATAGCTTTTTCACCAGCTATAAAGCATTTCATTACATTAAGTGGTAAAGACTGCCTTTAATTAACATGGTTTTTGTTTTTGTTGCCTAGGCTGGGCTTAAACTTGGAATACTACTGGCCTGTCTTCCAAATAGCTGGGCTCACAGATATATTGCTACCCTAGGCAACTCTCCCTTTAACTTCTAAATTTCATGTGAGCCTGCATCATTCAAGGCTTCAGAAATAATCCAATCATTTATTCAACAGTTCTATAGCCTATTACAATCAAGGTTATATGAAACTAAAAACTAAAATTTATCTTGGATTCAATGGTCCACGCTAGCTGCACAAAAAACACTAATATATTAATCTCTCCCTCTTTCTTTCTTTCTCTCTGTATTTTTTAATTTGTTTTGGCAAATAGGCAAAGATTTTTTAAAAAAAGGTATTTCTTTGCTTTGCTTTCTTTTTTTTTTTTTTTTTTTTGTGCAGGGTCTCATTGTGTAGTGCAAGCTGGCCTTAAACTTGCTTATGTAACCCAGGGTGGCCCTGAACTCACAGCAATCCTCCTGCCTCATCCTCCCAAGTTCTTGGAGTATAAGCATGTACCACCATGACCAACTGCTTGATATTAGAAATATCTACAGCAAGTTCTACTCAGCAATTTTAAAAGCTGTGTATTTCTATAGTAGTTTATTCCCTAGAGATTAAAAACACTAAAAATGTCTCATACTTACTTCTTTGAAGAAATAGAAAAAAATCTGCAAAATTTCCTTAAAAGGTCATATACTCATTTATGGAGTACCAACCATACATGAAGCATAATAAAAAAATACAATGAATGCCCCCCAAAATTTAGACTTTATCATAGTTTAAGACATATTGTTCCTAATCCCTCTGAAAATACCCTGCCCTTTTGCTTTAAATACACTCATCCCATCACTCTTGCCACTTTCTGAAGCAGTGGTGGAAGTTCTGTTTGTATCTTTAGTTGAGCTACCATGGCCGCCTCAGTGTACTGAATCAATTCAAAATGTTTACTTTTCATGGTTATTGTGACTTTAGGGACGGGCCAGAAGTTGTACAGTGCTGGATCTAGTGAATTAGGTAAAATGAAGATACACGTGTTTCTATGAGCTTGCTTTTCCATTGGATGGCACTTGGCAGCAGCATGCATAGTATTTTTTATCACACCCTGTAAAGACACTCACACAAGAAGATGTGTAAAACTGCTTCAGAAAGTGAAAAAAATGATGGAATACGTGTGTTCTAATCAAGGAACGGTATTCTGATGGCGATTAATGGCAATGTGTCTTCTGCTGTTTAAAAATTTAAACATTCACCATGTATTTTGATTATGCCACCTATGATAAAGAAAACAAGATAATCAGAAAACTATATGAACAAAGTCTAAGTCACAGACATTAAACCCATACATGCACCTTTAAAATCACTAATTCTTTTATTTTTATTTATTTATTTATTTATTTAATTTTTTTTGTCTTTTTGAGACAGGGTCTCACTATGCAGTTCAGGCTGGCCTTGGGCTCACTTTGTAGCCCAGGCTGGTCTCGAACTTGCAACAATGCTCCTCCCTCAGCCTCCGGAGTGCTGGGATTACAGGAGTGTGCCACCACTCCCAGCTTAAAATCACTAATTCTGAACTTGCTAAAACCAAAACCTCACATCCTTCTATTGAGTCATTGCTTTAATTAATTAATTTATTCATTTTTGAGACAGTGTCATGCTATGTAGTTTAGGGTGGCCTTAAATTCACTATATAGCCCAGGTTGGCCTTGAACTTGAGTCCCTGTCTCAGTCTCCCAAGCACCAGGATTACAGGTATGCACCACCACACCTGGCTGCCACCCAGCTGATCCATTATTATTATTTTTTTTTGGAGACAGGGAATTGCTATGCAGGTCAGGCTGGCCTTGAACACACTACTGAGCCCAGGCTGGCCTCAAACTCACAGTGATCCTCCTGCCTCAGCCTCCTAAGTGCTGGGATTACATGATCCATTACTCTTGCACAGGTCTTTTGCTCCCTGCTGCAGCAGAGAATGTTGGCTGCCTTTCCCAACACCTATTCTCCCCTTCCTCTTTATTAATTTTCAGCAAAATTACAGAACAAAAGATTACATTATTTTGTACCTAAGTCAGGTCAGGTGACTGGGTTCTGTGGGACTTCCCAGAAGGTAACTTAAAGGGAAAAGAGTCAGTTTGTGGGACCACTTCTTTGCACTCCTCCCTTCTCATATTCTTCTGGTCTACAACCTAGTATCCACAATTTTATTCATTTCAAAGATGCTTTGACAACATGTTAGCAAACAAAACTAAAGTTTTGTTAATGCATATCCAAATTCCATTGGAACTGTATTTTCCTAGTCATGGGAGTTTAAAATCTAGACATTATTCTGATAGTTTTGTTTTTCTAGTCAGTTACAAATTCTTGTCTATTTTTTACCCCAAAAATCTCTCTTAAGGGTCCCTTCCTGTGCATTCATATGGTTCTATCCTGTATAAGCAACTGTTATGCTCTTGAACTGCAACACCCTCTTTGTCAGTCTCTGGGCTAACTTATCACCACATCCACCCTTCAATTTTCTCTAGGGCCTACTACAAGTTTTAGAAAATGACTGCTCAGCCTGGTCCCTCAGGCTCTCCACAATCTTAGCTCCCCTGGCTTTTCTCACCATACTTTTTAATATTCTAACCAACCCATACTCAAAAAGTACTTCCCCAGTCTGCAAGTATTCACTCTTCTCACTTGCAAATATTACCCATCAAGTCCTACTTCAGCTTTCATCTCTTCCAAGAAGCATTCCCTGAATTTTTTTTTTCTTCCAAATCCATCCATTTAGGTTCCCTAAATTCTTTACTTCACTTTTTCCTCGCTAGGAATCTGCAGAACACATATGTAGAAAGAGAGTACCAGAGTGAGATGACTATGGTGTGAGAAAGGACAGATGAGACTGGGCTAAAGGACAAGCAAAACGTTTTAACTTTATCCCAAAAACAATGGGAAGCCACTGATGAATTTTAATACTGAAGGGCATGAGGTCACATGTTAATTTGTGTTTTAGAAACATTTCTCCAACTGCAGAATGGAGAAAAGATCAATTTTACAGCTAATTCAACTGGAAGGAGAGAATACCAGAGATAAAGAAACCATGAGAAAGAAGGCCTGTTGTACAGGAAGAATTTGAAGCTCAATGTAGTGGAGGAAAATGATTGTTGTTCAAGCATTATATTCACTGTTGGAAAAGGGGAGTAAATACTTATCAAAAAGAGCTGTTGTACACAATTCAGTACCATTCCTATGATACAAGAATGGGATAGCAGCAGGGTGTACTCTGGGAGCCTGAGGCAGTATGCCTAGTACTCTGGGAAGCTGAGGCATAAGGATTTAAAGTGCACACCCACCTGGGCAATTTAGTGAGACTCTGTCTCAAAATTAAAAAATAAACAGGCTGAGTATGTAGCTCAGTGCAACAGGCCTTGGGTTCAATCCCCAGTATGGTGTGGAGGTGGGAGGAATATGTAATGGCATTTATAATACCTGAACCTTTATTGAATGATTTTTTAAAGTTACGTAAGATTTTTTGGGACAGATGAGCAGGTCTTGATATTAAATATTTGGGAAGGAAGTACATGTGCTCACATGCACACATGGTGGCAAAAAGAGGGGGTTCACTGATGTCTGAAATTTTTTCATAATAAACAGCTGGAAAAAAAAGACTTAAGAGCATTCTTTAAGTTAGTGAAGAGGGGCTTCTTTCCCATCCTGTTTGACATTGATATTTATTCATTAACATGCCAAATTGAAGTAACTTTTTTGGGGTTTTTTTTGTTTTTTTTAAGGCAAGGTTTCATTATATGGTTCAGGCTGGCCTTGAACTCATTCTGTAGCCTAGGCTGGCCTCGACCAATCCTCTTGCCTCAGCCTCCCTAGTACTACGATTACAAGTGTGTGCCACCACGCCCGACTTTGAATTAACTTTTTAAAACCTATAGCTCCCAAGGTGTTTGGGATCTTAGAAGATTAGGGTTTTCACTCAAGAGTCACCCTTCTATCAGGAGTCTGCAGATCAACACTGCAACCTTCTCTTTAGTTTCAAGCCTGGCTACTCTTGGATTCTAGTCTCTGCCTGATTAAAGAGGGCAGGAAGAGGCTGCTTGTTCCTTTTCAATCTGAAGACATGTGACTGAATCCCTGCCCAGCACTGATATTTGTTAAACATTTAATACAAAGTTATCAAGCCCTGCTGCAGAGCCAGTTCAAAGAATATCAGGCACACCACTTAGTAATCCAATAACCTTTTATTATGTCACTCTTTTTTAAGGACATTTTCCTCCAACACGGTGAGACAGTGGCTATTTAAATCCTTGTTTTTACTGAACTTGATAACTGACAGCAGCACACACAGGAGACAACCATAAACTATTTTCCCTTCAACGAGAGAAAAAAATGCTTTCTCTGTAAAGAAAGGACACAATACTTTCTTCACCTATGAAACTATTTTCTGGAGGCATTATTCTTCCCAATAACAAGCTTTCCAATCTGAACTAGAAAGTTTGTTTTCTAGACCAAACTAGAAATCTCACTCTTTTTTTAAACTTGAGTAGATATACAGGTGAAACTCCTTAACTTGGTCCAAACTTTCTGTGCTTACCATCAGATTGCATAAAATCTGATAAAAGACAAAAGGAAAAGGACTGCACTAAAATGGATAGCAAAAAATTCCAATATGGGCACTCAGTAAGGATAACAATCTAAGTTTCTAAAATAAACAAGGATAAACAATTTAAGTTCCTAAAATCAAGTTAAGAGGATAGGAGGTTAAAAAAACAAAAAAAGGTTTTATTTGGTTGTTTTTAGTTTATTGTGTATGTTTGTTACATACATAGTAAGCCATATAGAAGTTTTCCAAAAATTACAATTAAATAAATAGCAATGTAATTTCACACTGTTGGCGTGATAAGAAACAAAAGGAGGAGACATAGGACATTCCTTGTTCTAAAGGAAGAACAACTGACAAGGGGTCTGAGTAGCTTATTCCTCTCACCCAAAGAAGATTTAACCACTGTTGAGTAAGAAGAAACTCTCAGGTAATAGGAGAAATAAAAAATTAAAATCCCAGATAATATCAAATCTCTTAGGTCATATACTTTTCTTTTTTCTCTGTTTTATTTTTTGTTTGTTTGTTTGTTTGTAGACAGCATCTTGCTATGTAGTTCAGGCTGGGCTTGAACTCACTATGTAGCCCAGGTGGACCCGAAACTCACAGCAATCCTCCTGCCTTAGCCTCCTGAGTGCTGCGATTTCAGGCATTTACCATCACACCTGGCTGGTCATATACTTTTCTAAACACATCTTTCGCCATAGCTTGGGGGGAGGGGAGG
>RJWT010049560.1:0-10988 GCA_004365215.1 Cuniculus paca | reverse complement strand
GCTGGTTCTTGGGAATTGTTAAACCTGTATTATAATGATAAAAGTAAACATCAACCAAAGAAAACTTACATCTATCCTGATTAGGGAATTAGTGTGTTTTCAGTGTACATGGGATAGTTATAACATGTTAGGTGCAATTATATGCATGTATTTGTATCTGGAGACTAGTTTAAAGAACTGTGTCTGGTTGCCAAGTTGACAAGGGGTGGATTGTAGTGGTTGATTGATTGTGTCAACTTGAGACATTTAGGAGATTAACTAAATTGGCTTAGCAATTCTACACCCTAGGGTGTAGAAGACCCAACCTAGGGTGGCTTATCACCTGGAAGGTGTAAAAGGGGAGGAGGAAGGATGAATAAAGTCCATTCCTTTGGAGGAGCTCCAGTCTTCACCTTCAGCTTGGACATCGTCTCCTGGCTTCCAGTGTAGACTCTTCAGCCTTGCAGCATAGACCTTTTTGACTTTCTGTCACAGACCCATTAGCCTGCTGGTGCAGACTCGCACGGGACACTGTGGTGAACTCCAGACCTTGGGCTGAATCCTTTGGCCTCTGTCATGCAGACACCCTGTGCACGCTTCCTCATTGGACTCTGTGGCTGACCATCGTAAGCCAACCTTGTAATTACTTATCCATTCATATATCTCCTGTTATATCTGTTTTCTCTAGTAAAACTCTAATACAACCTTCCTGTGCCATTTGTTTATCCTGCAGTATGAAAGGAAAGACCCGAAGCATAAAACTGTCCCTCCCAGGTACTCAGAGGTTTAATTATTTTGCCCAAGTCATATAGCTAAAAGTTGACCCTGGAGTTCTAACTCCAAGGCTGCTGAATTAATACCTGGAATTCAAATGAGAGGCAAAGCTTTATATGGCTTTGATAAAAGTAAACATCAACCTGATCTAGTATCACACACAGGGAGGTCTGGTGTAATTATACACTTTGTTTTCCAGTAGCATAATAACTGGAAATTGCTATGCATTCATTCAACAAATGTTTGTTTAAAGCTTACAGTGTTTCAGAGTTCCTGTCTGTTTTAGTTACTTTCACATTGCTGGGGCAAAATACCCAATACCCACAAGCTAGAGAGGAGAGTTTTGCTCTGGCTCACAGTTTGTAGAGGTTTCTGTCCATAGTTGGCTGGGTCCAGGGCAGGGCTCATGGTAGAGGAGAAAGAGCTGGGTGTGGCAGGCAGAAAGCAGAGCAGAGAGACACCGAGGAAGGAGGCTACACCCACCTTGACCTATCTCTCTAGCCAGGCTTTGCCTCTCACCCTCACACTCAGTTATAAACACAGCAGTGGGCTGATCTAGTATCACACAACCGTGATTTGTCACCACCCAGAAGCCCCACCTATCAGCACAGGAGGCCGTTGGGACACAGCTAGATATAAGCCATAACACTGGGCTCCTGGAATTCATTTTCAATAAAGAAGAGGGTGGGTAAAGGAGAGCTTTGAGAATGCTGTGGGCTACTTATGCAGAGGAGGTGCCGACCGTGTTCTTGAGGTACTGGAAAGGCTTTCCGGAAGAAGTGACATCAAACTGGAAGCAGATGCACGTGGGAGGAGCAGGGTGGCTTCCTGCGGAGAGGCCAGCATAGGGGAAGGTGGACGAGGTGGAAGCATGGTGGCCTGGGAAGGGAATGGTGATCAGTACCACCAGGAGTCCAAAGCAGCAGCACCTGCTGAGGGCTGAGTGTTCGTGTCCCCCATTCACAGGCAGGAGCCTAATCCCTCATGTAGCCCTCTTGGGAAATGGGGCATTTAGGGTGGTGACTAGGTCCTGAAGTCCCACCCCTTTATGGATGGGATCTGGGCCTCCACAGGAAGAGACCCGAGCAAGCTGGGCTCTGTGCCACATGAGTGCATGGAAAGAAAGCCAAAAAGCTATGTGGTGCAAACTGGAAAGAGTGCCCTTCCCAGGAACCAAACTGGCCAGCACCACCGTCTCCAGTGGGCTTCAGAACTATAAGAGAGAAAAAAAAAAAAACTGCCCACTGTTTAAGTCACCACCTATGCTATTTGTTACAGCAGCCCAAACTGACTAAGACAAGGGTGGACACTTTGGAGCCAGACGGTGAATGGCTTTATAAGACGTGGTGGGTAGAATTTTCAATGGCCCACCGGATGTCCTGCCCTCCTCCCCAGGACTGAGTACGAGGAGAGGTTGCATCTGTGTCTACACCATATGGCATGGTGAAAGAGATTTAGCAGATATAATTCAGGTAGCTAATCGGTTGGGTCTGAGTTTACTAGAGGGGACCTGAGTTGGTGAGTCTGGACTGTGCGCTCTTTAAGGGCAGAGTTTGCTCTGGCTGCCGGCAGGAGAGGAAAGCAGAGAGATCCCAAGTTGGACTAAGGTTCAGCAGGCTCGAGTTCTCCCGAGTGTCCCATGCAGCAGGGAAGGTGGGCCTCCTCAGCTGGCAGCCCGCGGGGACACGGGGACTCACACACAGCTCAGGAGCCAAGCTGGCTGAACTTACGAGTGAAGTTCACTCAGAACTCCTGGTTCGGCCCAGCCTGGCAGACACCATGGGGCCCTGGCAAAGGGCCTCTGCCAGTCTTCTTGCCTACAGAACAGAGAAGTGATAGAGAGGTGTGTTTTAAGCTGCTAAGTAGCTGGTTATGCAGCCAGAGGAGGCGAACACACAGTCCAAATGTAAAAAGATTGGACTTTAGAAAGATAAACATAACATTTTTTAAAAATTCCAAATATATCTAGCAGGAACTTCTGGAAAACTTGGAGAGAACGAGCAGAGACAATGGTCATGAATGATAATTAACATTCCCAGAGACAGAAGAAGAGTTAAAAGAGATGGAGAAGATTAAAAACTGGACAGTTAGAGAACAAAAAGGGTTTCTTGGCGTTTAAAAGCATGATAACAAAAGGTAAAAATCTCAGTAGCGGTTGGGAGAAAATTTGAAGAAATCACGAAGCTTGTGCCATCGTAAGGCATTTCAGGCGGTGAGAAGGGAAACCAGCCAAGTGAAGAGGGAGGAAGTGTGGAAACCACGCCTGCTTCTTCCTTCCCCCTTGCTCATCGGCCAGAACTTTGTCGCATGGCCACATCGTGTAGCAGGGGGATTTAGAAAGTGTGTTGAGTGACTATATGCCTTACTCTCTTTTGCACTACTATTACAGAATATGCAAGACTGGCAATTTATAACAAGCAAAAATTTATTTCTCATAGTTCTGGAGGCTGAGAAGCCCAAGATTAAGGCACCAGCAGCTGGCAAGGGCCTTCCTGTTTCAGTCTCACGTGCAGAAGAGAAAGCTAGCCCAACATTGAGTCAAAGTGTATGTGCGCATGTGTGAGCGTATGTCTCCGTGCATGCATGTGTGTGTATATGTATGTATGAATGAGTGCTGGAGATCAAAGGTGGAGGCTCCTTTGAAAGAGCCCTAACCCCAATAATGAAAGAGGAACCTCTCGTCCTAGTCATTTGTTCAAGACCCCGTCTATTAATCCCATCACATTAGCAACGCCTGAATTTGGGAGAGGACACATTCAAACACTGCATTCTGTCCTCGACTCCTCAATGTCCGTGTCCTCCTTATACACAAAATACACTTATTTTGTTGCAGAAAAACCAGTATCAAAAGGAATAGAAGACTCTGCACTAAGGAATCCAGAAGGCAGCTGTATTGATCTTAGCCAGGGGGCCGGGGGTATAACAGAGTCCAAATCACCAGCCCCGAGTCAGCTGAGAGTGCAGTTTAAGTGCAGTTTGCAAGCAGGAAGGACAAGGCTGTGGCAGGTTATCACGGGATTGGTTACATGAATTGGATTAAGTCACATATTGTCAGGCAAGCTACTTCTAAACAGATTTACTTAAAAGGCATCGTTTACCGTAACGTAGGCACAACCTTGAAGCAAGCTGGAAACAATACCTACTCTTTTAACAGGAAAACGCAAGCTGGACATAGTCGAATTGATGCAGTGCATTATCAGAAGAAAAGCAGCTGGACCTGGATAGTCGAGGCTGACTGTGTTCAGCAGGTGCTTATGTGACAGGCAGCAGGAGCATAGGAAGAGGCCACTATTTGATTTTTACCTTGCTATAACATATCTATGAGCTCGCTATTCTAGAACTGTTGGTGTAATCAGGAGTGGCAAGGAAAACAATTATATACAGGACACATGATTTATAGTATTATTTATAATGGTCACCCAAAGAGTCAAATACAAAGAAAGTGCAGGAAATCTGTCCACACACTAAAGACCTAGAGAATCCAGCCGAGGGCCTGGGTCCCATGGCAATGTCCTGCATGAGTTCAGTTGAAGACCTAGAGCCCACAACAATGACTCAGGCAAGTCTGTTTTCACAGATCTGCTCTGGGAAGGCCCCAAGGTCAGTGGTGGAAGCTAGAAAGTCTGTGCCTGTGGGTGTAGGATCTGTGCCAGTAGGCTGAGGGCTCTGCACTGGAGCCAGGAAGCAACACTCAAAGTAAGAATCAGAGCTCCCCTGAAAACTACCACAGCAAAGTCCCGGGCTCCTCCGACGATGAGAACAGCTGAGTCCATGTCAGGAAGCCAGCATGACAGCTTCTTCTGGAGACTGAACAGCACACATCTTTCCCTCCAGAGCCAGAAAGCGATGCTCAGAGTAAGGACCAGATCCCCTCCAATGTGAACTGCAGCCATTCCTAGTGACAGCAAGGTCCCGAGCTCCTCTGAGGACGAAAACAGCCAGTTCTTATCAGGGAAGAAACTCAGCAAGTCCTCCAGGAGAACCCACGGCAACAGGAGAACCAGCAGCACCAAACTACAACTTCTTCCCCAGTTCTCCCTTTACGCTGGCAACAGTCCTCAGGTGGGCCCCCCACTCAGCACCGTGCTGGTTCAGTTCAGTTGGTATTAAGTTGACCACCAGTTTTCAAGCTACCACATGTGCCTTTACTGTTTTTATGACTGTGCGCTTGCAATTGCATCCCAGTTGCTCCTAATGTCCTAATCCATTCCAGCACCAACTCTAAAGTCTAAATTCAAAGTCTCATCTAAGCCTCATTTGGGTGAAATCCAAGGATTGACTCAACGTGAGGTAAATTCTCCTCCGGCTATGAGCCTGTGCGACTGAACAAGTTATGTTCTCCCAAATAGGACCATGGGATCCCGCATAGGGCAGACACTCCCATCCCAAAACGGAGCGCTGGGAGGGGGGAGTGGTAATGGTCCCAAGTCAGTCTAAAACCCAACGGGGCAAGCAGCATTATATTTTCAGGCTTAACTCTTACTTTTTACCTAAAGATTAATCTGCACCTTAATCTTTAACTTCATGTCCTGCCTTCCACACACACTGTGGTGTGTTGGATGCCCAAGGGTCCAGAGAGACCACTCCGAGCAGGAGTTGGGCACCCGTGGCTCCTCACAGTGAAGTTGTGTGCCGGTGGCTCCACAGATGTGGCGTGTCCTCTGCCGCATGGCTCCACTGAGCACTGCCCTAGTGGGGACCGTCTGTGGCAGTTCTGCCCAGGGGGCCCATCCTTCCGCATTGAGGTGAAGGACTCCACGCTTCCACCATACTTGTACTCTGCATGCCTGTAGCATTAGCCTGAGATAGATGCA
The DNA here is from genome assembly GCA_004365215.1 of Cuniculus paca. Taxonomy (NCBI): domain Eukaryota; kingdom Metazoa; phylum Chordata; class Mammalia; order Rodentia; family Cuniculidae; genus Cuniculus; species Cuniculus paca. The sequence continues at coordinate 5,421 of RJWT010049560.1, read as the reverse complement.
GCGAAGCCCCACTGCCGTGCCCCCTCAAGTGGGGCACAAGTCACACCTTGGCCACTGAGTTCATCAGGCTGACTGGAATCTGGGGAGCAAAGACCCATGTTGTCCCCCACTGACAACCAGCAAGAACCCAACTGTGCTGGGCCTTTTGCTAAAACCATGCCTTGATGAACAGCACCTGGCTCCCATTCATCCTTCCTTCTACCCACCCTCCCTTCCTTCCTTCCTTGCATCTTTCCATCTACCTGTCCATCCATCTATCCATCCATCCATCCACCCATCCATCCATCCATTCATGCATCCCCCATCCACACTCAGGTCCTCACTTCCATACTGATCTTAGCAAGCGGTCCCTTGGTCACATCGTTGTTTTTCTTTCCTAAACATGGTTGTTTTATTCTTTACATGGCTAAGCCGAATAATTTCCAAATCTTTACATCCTGCTTCCCCCATTTATAAATTCTGCCTTTATATATTTCTGTCTTCTTGTGTTACTGTAAAAATGGGATCAAGCAAAGCCATGCCACAGTTTTAGTTGCTTAGCAATATCTTCCGCCAAATGTCCTAGCTCATCGCTCTTAAATTCTTTCCAAAGTCCTAGGACCCAGACATGATTTGGTCAAGCTCTATGTAACTCTATAGCAAGGGTGACCTTTCCTCTGGTTTCCAGTACTTTATTCTTCATTTCTGTCTATGAGGTGTGATTGAAATACATAGTGAATGTTGAAATTTAGAAACAAGTTACAGTAAAAGACGCCATTAATCCACCCCCATCTCACTTTGAATGCACTGTCATGGTTTAGATCTAGAATGTTCCCCAAGAGCGTCATGTGTTTAGAGGCAGGTTTTATGGAAATGATTGGATCTGGGGTTGATACATTCATTCCATCCCAGAGCTGAGTGCGCTGTTAGGAAGTGGGGCCTGGTTGGAGGTGGGTAGCTGGGGCTGGGGCCTGGAAGGGTTCATCTCCCTCCCGGCTCCTTCCCTCTCTGTTTCCTGGACATGTCAGTGTGAGCTGTGCTGGACTCTTCCACCATGCCATTCCTGCCGTGGAGCCAGCTGCCTGCGGACTGAAAAACGTGAGCCAAAATAAACCTCTCCTCCTTCAGGTTGTGCCAGATATTTTGCCCTGGCCATGAGAAAGTGACCAAGACACACTTATCCTATTGTTCTTGTCACTGGGTGAACCAGTCCTGACAATAAAGACAACGCTCTGTCTTCATCCATCTTAGTCACAGGATCGGTGACTGTGTGACATCCAGCTCTTCCCCAAAGTCAAAGTGACCATGAAAGGAAGACACTTTGAATCCATTCAGGACATTGAGGCAGCCAGGACAGCTCAACTAATGACCTTCAGGAAAGAGGGCTCCAGAGCCGCTGCAGGAAGTGGCCCGAACAACGGGAAAGTGTTCAAAGCGAGGAGGACTTGGAGGGGAATTCATGGCAGTGTGTCTTTTAGCGTAACTGTCACACCTGAATGCTGGTTGCAAATCAAAGCTGGTCTTTCCTGGTTCTAGGAACTCCGGGTACAACAGCACCACTCCTCAGTTCCAGAAAGTATGGGCACATCTGCACCGCAGGCCCTTCCGAGGAGCCTGGCCACACTCTACCCCAGACTCCTCAAGGCACAGATTCCTCAGACCAATGCCTGACAACCACCCCCAGTGCCAGACAGCCACCTCCCCTTGAAACTTAAAAACCGTTCTCTCACCCAGCTTGCTGCTGACTCTTGTCAGACTCAGCCCGCTTGCAACTGAGGGAAATAAACAGCCTTATTGCTCACACGAAGCCTTCCCAAGTGGTCTCTCTGCTCTCCCTTTGCCTCTGGTACAGTAATGAAACTTTTAAATGAGGACCTTCATCATACTCGTTGATCACACTTCGTAGGAGTCATCAGAGCAGCCTTTCCGGTCACAGCTGCTTAGGTAACTTCTCAGAGCAGTAAGGTTTCCCCCTTCTGAGTAGCCCCCGCTGCTCCATCCACAGTGATACAGGCTCTTCCAGCATCATCCCCAAACTCTTCCAGTCTCCTAGCCATTGTGCGGTTGCAAAGTCTCTTGACATTTTCAAGTATTTGTTGCAGCATTGCAGTACTCCTCTGGTCCAATTTCTGTCTTTTCGTGCTGCCATCCTCAGACTCAGTGCTCTATGAAGAAGAGACATTTATTTCTCCTGTCCAAGATAAAGATGCTGGTGTCTGGGGAGGGCTCTGTTGTGCTCTCCCACCACCCGCCATGGGAGATCACAGCAAGAGAGAGCTCTCGCCAGGTGCCGGCACCTTGACTGTAGACATTTAGCCTCCAGAACTGTGTGAGATAAACTGTAACCTTCATAAATTATCCAGTCTGTGGTTTTCTGTTGTAGGAGCACAAACGGACTAAGTGCCATTAAGTGTCTTGAAATTGCTTATCATATGAAAAAAAGGACAGATAGTAGAGGGAACTAGCTGTCTCCACTCCAAAGGAGAGAAAGGTGCGCATGACTTGCTCATTAAATGAAAAAAAACATTCAACAAAATGAGACACCCTTTGTATCAGAGTCCTCCAGCAAAATCAGACCAGTACATAATTTTTTTCAATATACACTTAAAAATATCTGTGTGTGTTTATCTACACACACATACACTCAAAAATATTTATCTAAAAAATATTTATTTATTTTACACAATTTGTTTCAAGCAATTGGCTCTTGAGTGTGGGAGCCTGCCAGCTCTAAGTCCACCGGACAGATCGACAGGATGGAAACTCTCAGGCGGGAGTCGATGTTGCAATTTTGATTACTTCTTTCTCGGAAAACCTCAGATTTTCCCTGAAGGCCTTCAATGAATGGGGTAAGGCTCACTGCATGATAGAGGATTATCTTCTTAATTTAACCAAAGCAGACCGATAGTGGACATTAACCACATCTATGCAAAAAACCTCCACAACAACACCTAGGTTGATGGTTGACTGGACGGCTGGGAACGCTAGCGTAGCTAAATTGACACATCACACTCACCCTGCAACCCTTTGTGCCCCCAGAACCACATTAGAATCAGAAAGTTTGAAGCAGTTGTCATGCATGTTGGTGGTTGTTTTTTACATATCCATTTCTGCTTACGTTTTAAGGCAGCCTCGCATCTGAGTCTCCTCTTTTGATTTTGGAAACTCATATTTCTGAGTTTCTGTGGGATTTGAGTTCTAGTCCATCTCTTAAAGTAGAAGCCCCAAAGCCTATGACTCACTCCCCAGGTACCTTGTGACCCAAGCCTCATCAACTGGCTGCTCCACCTCTGACCCTCCGATCGGCAGTGCATGTCACCAATCAACAGACCGGTCTCAGGCTCACTTGGGCTGCAGGCACAGAAGTGAGTGGCCTGTGCCCTCCCCAGGATGTTCTGGCAATGTCCCCTGTGTCCCTGGTTCTATCATGCCCTACTTGGCTCATGCCCACTCTCTGAGTTTGCTTTGGCAGACTTTTCATTGATTCTGGCAGCAACTGGATATCACTGTTGTTGTCAATATAGTAAGTTTAGCCTGCACCAGTTTCTGTTGATTGTAACTAGAAACTTTAACTGGTATCTACATAGCAAAAAATCAATAGTAAAATGTTAGAAGCACTATGTTCACAGCAGTGTTTCTGGACAAAGGCCAGTTTTGCTCCCCAGGGGATATTTGGTAATACTGGGAGTTTTTGTTTTGAGCTTTTGGTTGTCACATCGCACTAAAGCAACCATCTAGAGGATGGAGGCCAAGATGCTAATAAATCTCCCAAGCAGTGTTCAGGATGATGCCTCCTGACAAAGAATTATCCAGCACAAGGTCAGTAGTACTGAGACTGAGGACCACTGTTTTAAAAATAGAAGAGGTTTCGAGGTGAGGAGGTTTGCATCCTCTGCTATTTAACATTAAACTGGAGGATCTGGGAACCACAGCAAAACAACTAATGAAAGATACAAGGACTAGAATGAAACAATAAGATGTTTACTATTTGCAAGTAACATGTTTAGATTTCTGAAGACAGTTTTCAAAAACACTAGTAAAACCAAAAACACTCTAAAAGGTTGCTGGATATAAGCACAGTATACATAAATCAGTGACATACTGACAATCAGTTAAAAAGTCATACCTTGTTGGGAGTCATGGTGCACTCCTGCAACCCCAGCACTTTTGGAAGAGCACGAGTTTGAGCTCAGCCTGGGAAGTTTAGCAACTTAGTGAGACCCTGTCTCAAAATTTAAAAAAAATTTTTTTAAAAAGGGTAGGGGACATAACTCTGTAAGAAAGCATTGGGTTCAATCCCTAGTAGTGGAGAAACAAAAAACATTATCTCTCTGTATTATTTTTGTAATTTCTTGTGAGCCTATAGTCATTTCAAAATAAAAAGTTCTTTAAAAGTTAATAACTTAAGAAATTCCTTTACCAAAAACAACAAAACTATATTACTTAAGAATAAGTTAGCAAAATATGCCAGAAATTTATGAAGAAAATCATGAATCTTAGTTGAAGAGCAAAACAAAAATAAATAGGAGAAAAAAAATAAATGGGAAGGCATGTCATAATTATGCTTGGGAAAGCACAGAGTCATGTCACTTATCCTAAAATTCATCTATATATTCAATATAATGTCAACATAAACCCCAACAAGGGTTTTCACAGGACTTGATAAACTGATTTTAAAAATTATGTGGAAGAGTAAAAGGCCATAAATGCCTAAGGAAAATTTGAAAACTAGAGGTTACCTCTGGAGAGAGAGGAAAGAAAGTTGAGTTACAAGGGGCAGGGGAATGAAGGAATTAGAATGTATACCTTTTTTAGGAGCACTACGCTGCTCACCATTTGTATGTTAGACATTTTCCATAATGCACAGTAAAAACAACACCACCAACCAAACACACCTGAAAAAATACCCGTGATGATTAATCTTGACTGTCAATTCAATTGGATTAGGAGATGCGTAGGAGATTGGCAAAGCACACTTCTGGGTGTGTCTGTGAGTCCTCCTGTGAGACAACAAACTGAGGGGAGATGCCTGCCCTAAATGTGAGTGGGACCACCCAATAGGCTGGGCACCCAGGTGAAACAAAAAAGGCAGGAAGAAGCCTGAAGACACACGTTCTCCTACTTTCTCTGTTTCCTGGCTTTCATGAAGTGAGCAGTTTTGCTCTGCCTCCTCCTTCCACCACGATGTTCGTTGTCACCTCAGCCTCAAAGCAGTGGAGCCAGTAGACCATGGACTGAAACCTCTGACGCCATGAGTCAAAGGAAATTTTCCCTACCTAAGTTTATTTCTCAGGTATGTTGTCATGATAACAAACTTGGAGGCAGAAGATAGCTAAGGAAAGGGATAAATAAAGAAGAGAAGGTTTGCCTGCTTTGGAGCTCTCTTTCTGGGCTAGGACTGAAGCAAGAGGTAACCAAGAAAATGGCTGGGCAAAAGAGGAA
>RJWT010049559.1:0-10981 GCA_004365215.1 Cuniculus paca | reverse complement strand
AATCACACTGTGTGTAGCCTTTTCAGATTGGCTTATTTTACTTACTAATATTCATTTCAAGTTTCTCTGTCTTTTGATGACTCGATAGCTCATTTCTTTTTAGCACTGAATAATATTCTATCCATATAATACTCCTTATAATACTCCTTATCTACTAAATACTCCTTATCTACTACTTCATATAATACTCCTTATCTACTAAAGGACATCTTTGTGATTTTCAAGTTTGAGCAATTTTCTTAAGTTTATTTTCTCTAGTTCTCCAAGGAACCCTGGTTCCTTTTATTGAAGAGTGATATTTAGGTGATACTTAGAAACCAAAATTTGGTCCATGTGTATACTTATTACTACTGGAGCTGCAGGCTTCTATGCTCTCTTAACAGATTGAGCTATAAATATATACTTTTAAAATCATACAAAGAAAAATGTTTTAATTACATTCTGCATTTAACTATAATTTTGTAAGTGAGAAGTTCATTCTGAGAGAATTAGAAATGCTGTGAATTGCAAAACCTGCAATTGGGAAATGTGAAAAGAGACTCTGTTTTTGTCAGTTAAAGCCTTGGTGGAATGATCGGTCTAATATATATGAAAGATTTTTTAAAAATATTGTTTACATTTTTGTTGTTTATTTTATGGTAATAGTTTGTTTTTTGCCTTTTGTTTATATCAGGTTAAAACTGATGCTTTCCTCTTGAACATTGTTGTTGGAGGTGTAAATTGGTACAGCCTCTCTAGAGGAGTACTTGTTGGCTGAAAATTTCAATTTTAGGAATATTTCTTAAGAAAATGATGTGACAAGTCTGCAAAGATACATAAATAAAAATGTTGCTAGTAACTTACTTTATATTACTGAAAAAATACTGATACTCTAAATGTCTTAGTCAAGACCAGGTATCCACAAAATAGTCCTTACTATTTGTCATCTGAGTCTAAAAGACTTTGTTTTTAATAAATATTGTAAAGGCATTGTCTTAGTTACTTTTCTCCTTGCTGAGGCAAAATACCCTACACCTAAAGTTAAGGAGGAAAGGTTTCTTTGGCTCACGGTTTGTAGAGGTTTCAGTCCATAGTCAACTGGCTCCAAGGCAGGGTGGCATGGCAGAAGGGCCTCACAGAGCAAGCAGGCAGAAGGCAGCAAGTAACAAAAGACAAAAAAATGACAGGTGACAGACCCCTGTTTGTCTCTTAAATTTTATCCAGGCTATCCACCCTAAGGGCAAGTAGCACTCACACCCTTAATCCTGCCATCAAATCTTTGATCCCATCATCACTCACCCTAGATCCAGTCACCTCCAAAAAGCCCCACCTGTGGCTACGTGAGGCTTTGGGGGATATCTGGGTACAAGCCATAGCAGCCATTGTATGAATAATACGCAGAAGTAAAAAGAAAGGGATAGTGAAAATGAGAAATAAGATAGCTTTATGAGAAATTTTCATACAAATTTAAAGATAATAAATCCAGTAATTTTAAATTGCTTTATGGAGAGATAATTTATGTACCATAAAATTCACAAATTTAAAGTGTTCAATTCGGAGAGTTTTAGTATATTTTTATAGTTGCCCAACCATCACCATAATAATTTTAGAAACTTTTTCCTATTAGCTATCACTTGGTATCTTTTCTTTAGTGATTGCCTCCCACTCTGGCAATTAGAAATCTTCTTTCTGTCTTTATAAATTTGCCTATTCTGAATATTTCATATGAGTGTGACCACACATATCATATTTTGTGACTTATTTCACTTGCATAATATTTTCCAAATTCATCCCTGTTGCATCATGTATTAATACGTTTTACTCCTTTTGTTGACACATACTGTCCCATTCATTACATGAGTATATCATATTTTGTCTGTCCCATTGGTCAGATAATGGGCATTTGGATTGTTTCTACTTTTTGGCTGTATTCAGTAATACTTCTGTAAATACTGGAGAACCTTTGGCGTAGGCATGTGTTTTTATTTCTCTTGAATAGGATTTACCATTTGTGAATCCTATAGTAACTTCATCTTAACAGTATGACAGATCACTAGACTATTTTCCACAGTGACTACCTCATATACAGTCTCCCCAGCAGTGCACAAACTACAGTTTTTCCACAACCCTGTCAACACTTTTAACAATCATCTTTTTTTTTTTTTGGCACCTATTCTAGGAACTATAAAGTATCTTATTATGGTTTTGATTTGCATATCCCTGATGACTAATGATGTTGAACATCTTTTCATATGCCCATTGTCCATTATGTATATCATTTTGGAAAAGTATGTTGGCTCATTTTAAAAATGGTAACCTTATTGCATTGTGAGTGTTATTTCTATATTCTAGATACAAATCTCTTTTCAGATACATAATTTATAAATATTCTAGTTCTTTGAGTTGTATTTTCACTTTCTTGATGGTGAGAAGCTCAGATTTTTGTACTGAGCATTTCAGGATTTTGAAAGCATTCCAATGGGCAAAATTCTGTGAATGTAGTGCTCATTACTGTCATGTGTGAATCTGGAATCTGCACTGTCTTCAAATGCTGATTCAAGTTTTCAGATACATTTTAAAAGGTCCTTATCCCTTATTCTGCTTCTTGCACTCACATTGTCACAAACCACTACTTTTGAGAATTTTGTTGGGTGTGGCTTTCTTTTTCCCATAAGTGTAAAACATGCTTACTTTTAAATATCAATTACAATTATCAAATTAATGAATTTTTAAATTTCTACATCATGTTTTTCCATCCAAACGTAGTTGTATCATACTCGTCTTCAGCATTTTTTTCAGTTATTAACTATATTAAGTAAATTTTGGTGTACAAATATATTAAGTGATGAAAGAATATTGTCACATATCTTCTTAACAAAATGGGATGGACCAAGTTTTTGTTGCAAATTACTGGGTGATGAAACCCTTAGTGTAGGATGACTAATCAGATGAAAGTACTGTATATCTTTTTTCCTTTGAAAGATATGATTCATTGAACAGTTCTTATATTTTAGGAAATTCCTTTAGATAATTATTATCTGAAGGCTCATCGTCTGGCATTTTCACTTACACAACCAACTTTATCATTATTGCTAGAGATTAGATTGTTCTGTCTTTTTGTATTCATTTTATGATTTGTCTAAAGCTATCAAATATTTTTATCATTTGTCTTCTGCTACTGCAAGTGAAAAATAAAATCTGAATTCCCAACTGTGTTCTATGACAGCTACAAAAGACTACAGTAGACTGGTGTATCCAGGCTTCTCTTACACCTTCTGAAAGATAACATAGTACTTTGTGTACTGCAGCAAGGAAACTGAAGATGATATAATGGTGATAATTTACTATTGCTGCTTCTTATACATCCACCATTCTTCTATTTACTTAATATTTTACTCTTTTAACATAGTAACAATTAATGAGTAATAGTAAATCATTGCTAGTATGATGAAATAGCAAGATGTTTCAAGATACAGAAAAAATAACACTAAAATTTCATATGTATCTTAGGTACAGTGGGGTTTATCCTACTTTAAAAAAATACTAAAAATTTTGCTTTCTGGGTGACCTGTTTAGCAGCTTGGATTGTGTCCCATGAAAATGTTAAGTCCTAACCTGTAAATCCAATTTTTTTGGAAGTAGTTTTTGTAGTAATCAAGTTAAGATGAGGTTATACTAGATTAAGATAGGATGTAGCTCAGTGACTAGTATCTTTATAAAAGAAAGGAAAGGGAGGCTTAAATGTAGAGACCAGAGGGAAGAAAGCAATATGAAGAGGAAGGCAAAAATTGAGTGATGTCAAGAACTGCAGGCAGTCACCAGAAACTAGAAACTAACAAGAAAAGATTCTTTCTCAGAGCCTTCAGAGGTAACATGGCTCTTCCAACATCTTACCTTCAGAATTCTATCCTCCGCAATTGAGGGAATAAATTTCTATTGTTTTATTATCTTTTTGTATTTATTACTGACTTCAGGATTTTTTGTTCAAGACTTTTTTTTTTTTTTTTTGTACCGGGGATCAAACTCATGACCTCGAGCTTGCCAGGCAGGCACTGTGCCGCTGAGCTATATCCCCAGCCCCTAAATTTCTATTGTTTTAAGCCACCTAGTTTGTGGTAATTTGTCATGGCAGTATTAGGAAACTAATGCAACTTCTAAGAGTACATATGTCATAAAATATTACATTGTATAAGTAGTTTGAACTGCTCAACAAAGAAACTCAAAAATTAAAATTGTGCATGATGGATCCTGGCAATATACAGAGGATTAATTATGATTATCTGTATAATTGATTACTTTATAGCCATTAAAATTGATGATAAAACTTTAACTCACATTGAGTGTTTTTGTTTTTTTGGGTTGTTTGTTTCTCTTTTTTGTGATTCTAAATATCAGACCTTGGGCCTCACTCATGCCAGACAAGCATTCTATCACTGAGCTACAACCCCAGCCCCATTGTGTCTTTTAAAAAGTGATTATGAAGCGCTTAGTGGTACACACCTATAATCTCAACATTGGGGAGGCTGAAGCAGGTAAATTACAAATTTGAAGTTTGAGACCAGTCTAGGCACATAGTAGAGTCCTATCACAAAATAATTAATTAATCAATTAATTATCCAACAGGAAGTCGGATGTGATTCACATTTTTTGAATTCACATCTGTATGCATAGGAAAGAATACATACCAGTATTTAACTTGTGAAAAAATGACTGTATATGTTAATTTTTATTTTCTTTCTTAAACTTGTCTTTTTCCAGATTTGAAAAAATAATGTTTATGTTTTCTACAATCATAAAATAAGCTTCTTGTTTTGGGGGGAAAGTCAACTTGAACTTTGGGCTCATTTCATTCAACTTTGATTAACTAGTTTGGCTTGAGATCAATATGAGCAGTCCTCAACTCATTCCTTTGGGTTATTTTATCAGGAGAGACACTGAGGTCATAAGTTGTGAAACATTCCAACTTAGGATATTCTCATTTTGTTACGTGAATATGGTAAGAACGTCAGCATGTGCCCCAGAGTTAAACTGAGGTACCCCTTATAACTGACAGTGACACTGTTTTCCCATTTGCTCATATGACTTTTTCATTCTTCACTAACTTGATACTTAGATCCTTATCTAAACTTTGTTTATACTTACTTGATTTTTTGTCTTTTTATTCTAACTCATACAATTCAAATTCATGCACTTCTGTGTTCTAATCCTTTTTCCTATTCCTAAAGGCTCAACTGAAATAAGACTTCCTTTTTTGGGAAAGAGGGGGAGTACTGGGAATTGAACTCAGGACCTCACGCTTGCCAGGCAGGTGCTGCACCACTGAGCTAAATCCCAGGCCCACGAGACTTCCTTTTTGACTCAGTTTTTTTCTCCAATAGAAATTGGTTTTCTCTCTCTGTTCTCTTTTATTATTCAACTGTTTCCTGTCCTTGAAGAACAAAAGTGCCTGTTGTTTTAGTACTTAGCCAATTTCTTATATGTCTTTTGTAGTTCTGTGTTGTCATAATTCTTAGCAAGTAGTACTCAGTTTAAGTATTGTTAAATTGAGTTTATAAAGTACAAATTGTCATTCCTTAACATTTTTCTCTGTTTCTGTTGTAAGATTGAGCTCTACATTGGGAATTAAGAATATGTTAATCACTCCTTTTACTCTATTTCTTGGAAATAATATTGCCATGGAACTGAGATTTTAATTACCCTGTTGTTTTCTGGTTGACTCTGAATACCCCTGAGGATTCTTTATCCTGATTTCTTGATGGTAAGACCTTAAAACACAGTGATTTCTTCTTTTAATATATTATTTATGTGAACAGTTTATCCTGTTTAGATAGAGTTACAAACTAAGAGATTATTGGTATAAATGACTTGCAAACTTCATTTTTACCTTACCAGCCTTTTATTTTGTGTAATTTAGCCAGAGGACAAGTACTTCAGGTCAGCCGGGCGTGATGGCACATGCCTGTAATCCCGGCACTTGAGAGGCTGAGGCAGGAGGGTTGTTACAAGTTTGAGACCAGCCTGGGCTACAAAGTGAGTTCAAGGCCAGGCCTGAACTGCATAGCGAGACCCTGTCTCAAAAACAAAAACAAGTACTTCAGGCAGATTGTTCAGCAAATGCAAAAGCCTTTTAGTGGGAACAGTTAGCTTGCTTAGGGTTCAAATATAGAGACTATAAATGTTTGTGTTAACCCAAGCTGGTTATTGCTATAGAAGTTTAATGGAAGTAGATAGATTCCAATGACTATATGATATAGTTAGGCATTTGTGATGGTTAAGCTTCATTGTTAACTTGACTGGATGAAGAGACTTGTGGAGATGTGATAGATCATAGGGGCACTATACTCATTAGTGGAATAATCACTAATTCACATAGCTGAATGTGCTGTTAGGAAATGGCCGACTTGGAGGCAAGTCACTGGAGCCATGACTTTGCAAAGTGTATGTCTTTTGGGTCCTCTTCCCCTGTGTTCTCCTTCCTGGCCACTGTGAATGAGCCACTTTGCTCCAGTACACCTTTTCTTCACGATGTTCCTGCCTTAGAGCCAGCCAACCATGGACTGAACCATCTGAAACCATGAGCAAAAGTAAACTGTTTTCTCCTTTAAGTTGTGTATGTCAGGCATTTGGTCCCAGTTACAAAAAGGTGACTAGTACAGCATTGGTGCTGGATAAGATAGAGAAGTGAGGAGATAAACATATGGGGTAGTAATAGAACAAGGAGTAGATTTAAAAATTGGAGTTCTTAGCACTTTGGAAGGCTGAGGCAAGAGGACTGCAAGTTCAAGTCCAGCCTGTGCAATTTAGTAATTTAGTGAGACACTGTCTCAAATTTAAAGATTAGAAAAAGTCTAGGAATGTAGCTGGTTCAATCCCCGGTACTACAAATCAGCAGCAACAGCAGATATCTTAATAAAGACTTGTTAGTGTGAAAATGTTAAGAGTAAACCTTGATGAATATAAGCCATGGGAGGAGAAAGAATAGCATTGTGAAATTCCTTTCTCTAGTACAGATTCTTTACTCACCTGTCCAGCTGTAAATTGAAGTGTCATTTGTCTTCTCCAGTTGACTGTTGTAGAAGTAGCTCATACTCAACATATCAAACTAAGTTCGTTGTTATATTTTGTAAAACCGTTTTGCCTTCTGAATTCCCTGTCTTGGAAAATGGCACTACCAACTTTCCAGTTTGTCAAACCAGATATATGGAAACCATTCCAAATTGCTTTTTTCCACACCCTTTGCCTTGTTTCAGTGATTTGTTTCCACTTTCCCTTTTTTTAGCTGTCCTAAACTGCTCCTAATATTCGAAACTCATCATCTTGTTTCACACAATTGTGCTCCTTTGCATCCTATTGCAATCTCTTTCTCTGTCTTTCTCACAATCCAAAAAGTTGTATTTATAATCCCATTGAGACGTTATTGGAATCCTGGCAAGTTAATTCCAATCTACCACCTCCAGCGCAACCCACGGCGAGAGTAAAGACACCAAGACATAGTCATAGTTAAGGGCAGCCAAGAAGTCCTAAGTCCAGCCCCAGTGAGTATATGCAGACAAAGGCCCTGATCCAAAGCCTCTCCCAGAATTTATTATCTTGTGAAAAATGGGATGGCTTGAGGATGAGTGACAGTGAGGATGGTGGGAACTACATGAGTAATTTGAGCTGGCTAGCCAGGTAGTGAGAAAAGTATCTTTGCAAAATGCAGGGATAATGACATGCAGAAGGATCAATCTGCATAATTCAATTAAGGCAGCAACTGAATTGTTTTTGGAGGTTGTTGATTCGGTTTCTGATATGTAAACTTTTGTGTCCTGGGGACTCACAGCCTCTTTATCTCAAGGCTCATACCCAGTTGACATTCCTGGAGCTAACTGGCTCTACCATCCCGCTGTGTTCATATCTTTTACCGAGAGCACTATGCAAGGAAAGAGGAGACTGTCTGATGGCTTTAGAGATTACATACCAGTATCTCAGCTAGCCTTATTTGCTATATTTAGAGCCAATTGAAGACAGAAGGAAATACCATAGTCAGTGCTGTACATATCAGTATATGGAAATAAGTCTTGATATAATCAAAGTTGCAGCAATTGTTCCGCATTCAAGGGGAGTCCCTCAAATTGTCTCCTACAACTATCATGAGGGCAATGGAATAATCCATTGGTAGACTGAATAGCTAAATAGACTCTTACGGGGTAAGGCCCAGTTGAAGGAAGTGAGTCACTGGGAGTGTGCCTTTGAAGGGTACATCTTGTTTCCAGCCCCTTTCCTTTCTGGTCCTTTGCCTCTTCCTCTGCTTCCTGGCTGCCATAAGGTGAATAGCTTTCCTCCACCACATTCTTCTGCCATAATATTTCTGCTCTACCAGAGGTTAAAAAAAAAAAAAAAAAAAAAAAGCAATGATGCCCTCTTACCATAAACTGACACCTTTGAAACCATGAGCCAAATAAGCCTTTCCTCCTTTAAGTTGTTTGTGTCAGGATTTGTCACAGCAGTGAAGATAACACAGGAAAAACAATGGGGAGACATGATTTAATAGGTTTCAAAATCTGATGGGCTTCTGTGAAAGCTCTGTGTGCACATGAGTAAATGATATTTATTTATTTATTTTATTTTAAAAAGAATAAAACCAAGCAAAATAAAACAAAGCCAATCAAAACAAGCCAGTGTAAGTGACACAGAACTTCAAAACAATAGAAAATCAACAAGAGTCACCGTAATGCCTCTTGTTGTCTTCAAAATAGCTGCAGATACCTTCAGACATAGTAAAAATCAAACAAAACAGAACAAAATAGAACCAATAAAAACAAAAGAGTGAATGCAGTAAAAGACTTCAAACCAGATATAGTAAATCCAAAATGGCTACCATAATATATCTTGTTATCTTTGAAATAGCTGCCCATGCCATTGGATATGATAAAATCAAGTAAAACAGAACAGAATAAAACCCAACCCAACAAAACAATGAAAATGATACAGGACTTCAAAACAAGATGATAAAGAATTAACAATGGCTACCACCTTTAGAAGGAGATCCCCCATAGATGCTACATTGCATATTGTTATCCTCTGAATAGATGATCAGACTACCAGCTTTAGACCTGCAAACTGAGTGAAACACTAAACATTGCAAGTATTAAATTGTATTTTACCTCAATAGCTATCATCACAGCCTGTGTTTCTCCGGATCAGCTGGTCACTTATGGTGGGGGTGGGTGGTGATAGTTGGCTCTTTTTGTTTCCCAACCCACGCACCACATGGGACTGGCATTTGGCTCTCCCCACAGTGGCCCGTGCATGGCACTGATTTGCAGGGAGGGCTTTCTTCTTGGTGACTTCTTGTTCTCTTCCTCTGCAGTCCATGAATGGTGCTGACTCACGGGAAAAGGCTGGTGTCTGGCTGTCACCCCAGCAACCCACGCATGTAAATGATTTTTAAAGAATAGCTTTATTGCAATAAAATTTACATACCATAAAATTCACTCTTTAGTGATATGCAGTTTGGTAGTTGTGTAACCATCACCATTATTAAAATGTATATTTTCATCATTCCAAAAAGATTAGTAAAGATTCCATTACTAATCACTTCTCATTTCCTTCTGCCCCCAGGCCCTGGTTCACTACTGAATCAGAAACACTGGGAGTGGAACCCAGTAATCTATATCATAACAAAACCCATATGGTGATGCTAAGGGCGAGAACCACTGCTTTGGAGAAGCTTGGCTACCACTGGTTATAGAATATTCCCTGGTTGGTGGGAACATCTGTCTTACAGCCATTCTGGTTGGAAGGGTGAGGGAAAGTTAACTGTTCTATATGGAAATTCATTAAATTCCCATTTCCTCCCTCCCCAGTGTCACCAAGGTTCTGTGTGCAGGTCACCTTCTGCTGCCACACACATACTGTGCATTCTAGGCAAAGGCTACCATCTCTACTGCATTGATTACCACTCAGCCATCTGTATGTTACCATTCAAAAATGTGTTGTTTCCTTATCCACTGAAGACCCTTTTTCATTTCTTCCTTTTAAATGACTTTAAGCCTGTCTCAGGAAGGACTGAATATATATGTGCTTAATTCACCATATTAACTTCATTTTTACTAGTTTGAATTCTTTTTTCTTTAGTTGCTGGTTAGGTTGTGCATTATATGCACAAGTTAGAGTCTTTGTCAAGTGTGTTAACTCCAAACATGGGTCTTCTACCTGTTTCTAGTACCGAATTCCTTTGTGAAGGAGGAGAGGAACACAGCATGCCTTTTCTCTATTCAAGTGTATTGGAGGCTAACTCCCCTTTCTGTTAGGTAGTGCTCTCAAGTCTGAGCAGAAAAAATATCTGAAGGATTGAGTGCCTTTTGATAGCAAGTTTTGTATGACTTTAAAAGAAAATTTCCAGTCACTCTTTTGAGTGATGGTATAAATAGAACTTACTGTGCATGAAATACAGGCCCCATTGGTGCTGTTTTGAAGTAGATGCAGGTTACTACAGTGAGACATCAAATTAATAGTTAGACCAATATGGAGCCATGTGGACAGCTATAAAAAGTGACACTAATGTTGCTACTTCTTTTAATTACTACATAATCTTGTCCAAATTCTATTTTGTTCAGGTGTCTT
This sequence comes from Cuniculus paca, assembly GCA_004365215.1. Taxonomy (NCBI): domain Eukaryota; kingdom Metazoa; phylum Chordata; class Mammalia; order Rodentia; family Cuniculidae; genus Cuniculus; species Cuniculus paca. Next base: position 394 of record RJWT010049559.1, on the reverse strand, counting down.
TAATTACTTTTTAGATGAAGGAAAAAATCTTGTATGTATTATTTGCAGAATTTAGGTTAGATTGAGAACAAAGAGTTTTTGTCATGTTTTTCCTAGCTTATTTTCTTGTACTAAAAGTAACTATGGTAATGCATTCATTCAGCATAATTTTGGTATTGTCACAAATAGTATATAAGTATGTTGTTAGACACCAAGAAGGGTAAATATATGGGAATCCACACTGATAGGCATGAACAGAGTTACTAGTTCTGTGACAGACTAGTCACAGAGAAAAGAAAATGCTAAGAAAATGCTAATCCTGCCCCAAAATACTCATCTTTTCAAATGGTACTGTTGGTTGAAGTGAATATGAGTGGGGAAACTTAAGTTGGAAATATCTTGCTTTTCTTTCTTT
>RJWT010049558.1:0-10982 GCA_004365215.1 Cuniculus paca | reverse complement strand
TGGAAGGCTGGGCAGATGTAAAAGAAATATGCAGCGTTCCTCTGGTGGAAATTCACAGTACTTCATTATTTTTGGGGAGGAGTTGACTGCAGGAAAAAATGAGAATGCAGCACAGCAGATTCTCAGGTTGGGAGTCAAAGGGACCTGTGTCCCACTCCAGATGCCACTGTGATCTTGGGCAAAAACTTCTCTGCCTCTGTGACAGTCAGGTTGGAAGGGATGCGGGCAGTTACGCACACGACCGAACCTAGCGTGGGTGTCCATGCCACAAGGGAAGGTCGTGTTTCTCACTGCGTGGATACTGGTCTACCACTGTGGACCCACTGTGGAAGACACTCGGCCCAGCAGGCCAGGTCTGAGCTCCCTCTCCGTCCTCCCCCAGCTACCTGCGGCCTGCGCCAGTACCAGCAACCACGGTTCCGCATCGCAGGCGGGCTCTACGCCGACATCGCCTCGCACCCCTGGCAGGCAGCGATCTTCGTGCGGGACAGGAGGTTTCAGGAAGACAGGTTCCTGTGCGGGGGTGTGCTCATCGGCTCCTGCTGGGTCCTGTCTGCTGCCCACTGCTTCCTGGAGAGGTAGGGCAGGAGCGGGCTCTCTGCTCTCCGAGGCCTTGGGGCCAGGTGCTGCGAGCACAGCAGAGACCAAGGCCACTTCTCCCCTAGGTCCTCTCGCCAGCTTCTGGTGGTCTTGGGCAGGACATACAGGGAGGGCCCTGGGGAAGAGGAGCAGAAATTCGAAGTGGAAAAATACATCCTCCACCAGGACTTCAATGAGGACACTTACGACAATGACATTGGTAAGACATCACGATTCCCTGCCCCTTCACTCCAGAGCACAGAGCACCTGCGGGCGCTCACTGGCACCCGCACCCACCTGCAGGATGGGAGGAGGCAGGGGAGGGGACGGGGGACGGGGGAAGAGGGGCTCTTCCCCATACCCAGCCTCCCTCGCTCTCCCCCCAGCCTTGCTGCGCCTGAGGTCAGACTCGCCTTCGCACTGTGCCCAGGAAAGCAGCGTGGTCCGCACCGTCTGCCTCCCGGACGCCGACCTGCAGCTGCCCGACTGGACCGAGTGCGAGCTGTCCGGCTACGGCAAGCACGAGGCGTGTAAGGACAGCTCTCGCCGGCCTGCAGGCGTGGGGCCCCTGGTGGCTGAGTGGGTGGGGGCAGGGCGGTTGCAGGCGCTGGCACCGTGCCGAGGAAGTCTCACCACAGAGGCCCGAAGGGTGCAAGTGTGGTGAAGAGCTCAGACGCCAAGAGGGCTCCGCAAAGCGGTGCTGGAGCTGCGCGCGTCTGAGTCCAAATCCCGTATCTGTAGCTTGCTCATCTGTGGGCTCTTGGATGTGTTCATTCGCTTTCTGTTAATGTAACAAATACCCAGGATAAATCAACTGAGAGGGGAGGTGTTAGGGGTTCAGCGTTTTGGGGTTCCAGGTCTGTGGGCCTGTGCAAGGTGGGTCACCATGGCGAAAGCTTTGTAGCATGAGGCTGCTCACCTTGTTCCAGCCAGAAAACTAGAAGCCAGGCCCAGAGCAACCCCGACCCTGCTCCTGGGGTCCCAGCCCGGTGCAGGCAAACTGGCAACTTGGCCGACCCTGTCTTCTCACCGCGGAAACACACAGAGCTGCTGATGTGACTCACCGCAAGGCAGGGGTCAAGGCATGCGTGCGTGTCTGGAGGGGCCCAGGAGCCCCGTGTGCCCTCAAGTGACCACCCCAGTGACCACCAGGCCCGCCTCCTCAAGGATCTGTCACCTCCTGGTAGCACCTCAGGCTGGGAGTATGCCTTACACACGAGCTTTGGGGGCCCTCGAGACCTGAACCATAGTACTAGAGCTGTATTCCTGGTTATGTTGGAGATAGGCTCTTGCTAAGTGGCCCAGGCTGGCCGCGAACTGGTGAGCTTCTTGTCTCGGCTGAGTGCCTAGGTCACAGGCATGCACACCATGTCCCACTTGGCCATGCGTTTTGCATTCTAAACTGCCCCAAGCCTGCTTCCGCAGTGCTAAGGGGGCCCCCGAACTAATGGCTCACTAGATGACAGGATCAAGTGAGAAACTGTGCCTGACACTGCTGACCCGGCCACACGGGATGTTCAGCGTGTCTGGACATGGGGCTGTGACCTCCCTGAGTGAAGGGTGACGGTGGCAGTCACGTGTGCAGGCAAGGTAGCTGCTAAGCACAGTGCACAGGACGCTCCCCACCGCGAAGAGCCCTCTGGGTCACTGTGTCCCTGTGCTGCTACTGCGAAACTGATAAACATTAGCTGTTACTGGGATTTTTGCCTCTCTCCTTCCACGTAAGACGTTCTTCCCCCTCTCTTCCAGCTTCTCCTTTCTATTCTGAGAGACTGAAGGAAGCTCATGTCAGGCTGTACCCACCCAGCCGCTGCACGTCACAACATCTGTCTAACAAAACCGTCACAAACAACATGCTGTGTGCCGGAGACACTCGGAGTGGAGGGAGCCAAGCAAACCTGCATGACGCCTGCCAGGTGAGCGGGGCACCCCCTCCGCGCTCTGCGCCTTCCCGGGGCAAAATGTTCCTCGGCCAACCGGCTCTACCCAGGAGCGAAAGTAGAGCGACCTCATCCTGTCGAGGCCGTGGGAATTCTAGATGAGGGCCTCAGAGAATAAAGCCACTGGAGAAAGATCAAAGTTACCCAAATGTAAGAACTCTAACTGCAGGAAATTTCCCCGGTGTCTACACAGGAAACTCCACCTGGTACAGGATTTCCTGTACGCCAGGCAGTTGAAGGGACAGGTGAAGCCGCATACCTTAAAAATGCTTAGCTCTGCAGGCGCGAGAGAATTGGGGTCTGCTTCGTGGTAGGACAAGAAGGGCAACTGGCCGGGAAGCAGGACGTAGGTGGCTCCGAGAAATGAGTTTCAAAAGCTCATATTCAGTCTTTATACCCCAGGAAGCAAACTACTTAGGTTCTCTGCATTGGAACCCTTACCAGAGCTCGTACTTGTTTTCATGGTTAACAAGGTACCAGGGCACAGGGTGAGATGCCCCTGTTGGCGCTAAGGCTCAGCATGGCTGAGGAGTTACTACTGCTCAGACACTCCAGTGCCTGAGGTGTGTCAGGCCGTCCTTCAGGGCTGGGGGCAGTGAGGTACAGAGAGAAGGACGCGCAGGTTCCTGCTTTGCTCAAAGGCTTTTCGGGCTTTGCTGGTATAGGGCAACAGCAGTGATTTCCCTGTGGTTTCTTCACGGCACTTGTCTCTTGTGTGTGGTTGCTTCTGAAACCTCTGTATCACCTTGTCACAGTCAAAACAAGGTAGTACACAAAGTGTTACCCCGAAGAGCATGCTTAAAAGTTAAAAACAAAACAAAGAAATCAATGTGATTCAATACAACAAAAACAACTAATCATTACCAAAGGTTTACTATCATTCATTTGTCCTCCCAATTTGCAGGAGGATTTCCTACCTCAGGAGGTAGAAGGTTTTATCTGCATTTACAGTTAGGAAATGAGCTCAGCTGGTATCTTTTTCTCATTGCTGAGACAAAATTCCTGACACACAAAGTTAAAGGAAGAAAGGTTTATTCAGCTCACAGTTTGTGGAGGTTTCAGTTCATAGTCAGCTGGCTCCAAGGCGGGGTGGCGTGGCAGAGGGGCGTCGCAGAGAAATAGTCAGTGGCAGGCAGAAGGCAGCAAGTGACAAGGTACAAGACACCAGAGACCCTCTTTCTGTCCTTTACCCAGCCTCAGGGCAGCCAGCACTCACACCCAGGGCGGGGCACCCTCAGTCCTACCCAGAACTGTGCCAAACCAATCAGTGAACTAATTCGGTAACCGCACACACTCCCTCCCAGCCTCACACATTTCAGATCCAGCCACCTCCATAAAGCCCCCACCAAAAACCTTGGGGGGGGCACCTAGACACAAACCATGCCAGTGGGCAAGCAGTAAATTCAATTACCCTATCAGTGCTGGGGCTGGACCCCAGGGCCTTGCACACAAGCATGCACTAGACAAGTGCTGTACCATTGAGCAACCCAGCCCTGAGCCATTGTCTCAGGAGACACCACCAGATCCTCCAGGGCAGGGTGGGAAACTTATGGCATGTGTGATTGTGTTCTCCTTGTAAGACAAAATATGTTCATATGTGAGCTGTTTTTTCTAAACTAAAACCTCCATGTTTGGTTTAGTTGCAATGTTGGCGCTCTGTGTTAAGTGGGGTTTGGGTTGCAGGTTGGCACTGGGTCTCTGAAAGGTTTGCCATCATGGCCCTAGAGCATCAAGACGGCAGGGAGAAAGTGTTTGCTGGCTGAACTAAGTATTCTGAGGAATACAACTCACCACTGCATACAGAGCCCTAGTGTTCCCTTACTTGGCTGTTTGTGAAGCTCCTGCCGTGTCTTTTGCAGGGCGACTCAGGAGGCCCCTTGGTGTGCATGCAGGATCAGCGCATGACACTGGTTGGCATCATCAGCTGGGGCATTGGCTGTGGGCAGAAGGATGTTCCGGGCGTGTACACCAAGGTCACTAATTACCTCTCGTGGATTCAAGACAATATGCGACCGTGACTGAGGACACCCAGCTCCTGAACTCAAAGGAGATCCTTCCTTCTTCCTCTTCTAAAGACACTGCAAACACCAAGTGCTTGTTTAGGCCAGTTTCTCAACAACCCACCACACTGGCAGGGAGGAGAATCAACAGAAGAGAACGAAGTGGAACATTTTTGGGAAGGTTTTAGGGACTGAGGTCTGACTTGAGAAAGTATTCTGTCAGTGAGAAGACAGGTCAGTAACTGCTAGCTTCTCCTGAGACCCAGCAAGAAGGAAAGCCTGGCCTCACCCTGGGCCAGGAGCACTGGAGCTAGGACCTCAGGAGAAAGCAGATTTCGACAGTCAGAAATGACCAGGTCCTCGGGACAGGACTGCCTGACAGCTAGAATGTGTTCAGTTACAAGAGAGCCGTCAAGGCCTCCAACGAGGGACGGGCTGGCTGGCCAGATCACACTGTCCAAAAACTGTTGGGACCCAGTATTCTCCTTCCCCTTCCCGCTCACTCCACCCTCTAGAGGTATTTCTTATGCCTACAGGAGAAATCGTTCTTCATAGACTTTCTAGAATGGGAGAATTATGTCATCTTAATAATCAATGAGCGAGGCTCTAGCATATTTATATCAATCCATTTTAGTTTTTACTTTCTTTGCCACAACTTTGTATTATATTATACTTAAATAATAAATTCAGATATATTTTTCACATCGTTCTCAAATCAGAGTGGAACTTTTTTGTTATAGACACAGTACCCACTGCTAACTTTCTCTTGGTATTCATGTTCACATTTTTTGGTTAATTTTTTTTTTTTTCTGCACCAGAGATCGAACTCATGACCTTGCACTCGCCAGGCAGGTGCTTAGGCCGCTGAGCTAAATCCCCGAGCCTTAATGTTCACATTTTTTGAACATTTAAAGTATTTCCTTTCAACACATGTGAAATGCCTGCTGCTCACAAGGAAACATGCCAGGACTACAGACAGGAATACAGAGAAAGGAAAGCCTAGTGTGAAGAGAGCACTAGGCATTGGTAGGAAAAAAATGAGGTAGGACGGAAAGGGGCCACAACATGACAGAAACTTACAGGAATTCACTTGCATGGAATAAGGGAGTCTAGAAGAAACACAGACTTACAGGGGGGCTTTGACAAACACAGAGTCCACTGATGGACACAGAATGCCGGAGGCCAGAGACAGGGGCGAGTAGCAGCTTGGAGTGAACTTCGTGGAGGACTGCTGCTTGGAATTTAGATTATGGGGCCTCTGAACGCCAGACCGACTTTGGACCTCATTCTGCAGCACCAGGGAAGGGCTGGGCTGAGCGTGCCGTGGGCAGATTAATCGCACTGTGGCTAGAGAGCCAGCAGGTGGGTCGCACAACGTTCTAGGCACCAACGCTGTAGCATAAAGGAAAAGCACACCTAACTATGATCTTCCTGACATAGCAACTTCTCAATTCTGGGTTCAGACTAGAAGCTGGTATCTGGGTCTTCCCTCCATTCCACTCTGCCTTTCTGCTCATCAGAATGAACCCCCAGACCCATCCACACATTTGTTACTTAAGCACTGCTGTCTTGCTGCCTCCTGCTTCCTAGATGCATTCTTTCCATTCTCAAGAAGCTACCTGTGTCCTGGCTGCTGCCTGCATTTTTATCAGTGAAATGCTGGCTTTGAGAATGTATCTGATGGTGCAGTGCTTGCCACTGGGTGTATGCTGACAGTTTTAAAGAGAAGAATGTTCTTTATCTTGTGAGGCACTGTCAGCACTGCCCACCTAGAGGTTCTTGGAATAAAAGCAGCTTAACTCACAGAAGAAATTCTCTACAGCGCGGGGGCCGGGCTGGAGGCAGGGGTAGCTCTGAAACACTGAGGTCCTCAGGCCCCTTAAATCAGTGCAGGTTCCACATTTGCACCACAGTTTCTGATGTCATGCTACTTGCCCATAAACCCTAAGACTTTATTTCAGATGGATGTTCATCTCGGCTGTTTCCAAAAACACTGCCTGAGCAGAGCGGTGATCAAGAGTCCCTGACTCTATCTCTGGCCAAAACGCAGCCCCCACCCCAGCCCACAGGGAGATTTTCTTTAGACAGTGGCTTCGTGATGGACTGAGCAGTGAGGCCTCCTGCGGTGGGAATTCACAGTCAAAAGGCCCCCACATTCCTTGGAGCACAGCCCTGGAAACTGCTGAGCAGAGCAAGACAACTGCGCACAAGAGGCCAACTGACTAACAGCCCAGATGTCCTTTCAATTATACTAAAACATCAAAGAGCAACACACTACCCAGCCTGGGCTAGAAAATGCAGACAAAACTCCTGGGACTTGTCAGGGGAGAATGGGTGTATAAGAGGAAACTCAATTATTTCCTCATTATTCCTGGTTGATTAACGAAACAAATGGATGCCAACAGCCCCAGAGAACAAGAAGGATTCCCAGGTCATTGTGCAGTGGCTTCAGGGGTAAAGACCCAGCAGAACAGACAGTTAAAAGTTCTACAGCTCCACTCATGTCTCTTTCTCAAAACATGTCCTCAACTTCTGGTTCCACACTTAACTTCAAACGTGAGAGACCCACCAATTCCCAGTCCTTAGGCTTTTGGAGGAGGTGTGAGTTGCAAATGAAATACACTTTTAAAAATTCTAACAAACATTAGTACTGATAGCCACGCGTCACCACCTACTGGCGCCAGAGGAAAGTACAAGTATGCAAGAAAACATCCTGTCCCAACACAATGCTACCAAAACACCAGCCCTCCACTGCCGGGACAGACCTAAGGCCCCCGTGCACACCTGGAACCCCAGCCAGGAACCAACCCACATATACTGTTTTTTCCTATATGTACATACCGACGCACACATTTCCCTATGTGTATGTGAGAAAGTTTTATTCATAAATTAGGCTCATTAAGAGATTAACAATAACAGAACAATTACAAGAATGTACTGTTTACACAGAGGAAACAAAGCCATAGGCACAAGCAAAGATTTCTTGAATAGCACAAAAAATAATGACAAGCATCAACAAATTAGTTTCTGTATAGCAAGGGAATCAACAGAGTAAGCAGACAGCCTCAGCATGGGAGAGAAATACTTGCCAGCTACTCTTCCAACACAGGATTAATATCTAGAACATACAGTATTAAAAAACTTAACGCCAAAAAATAAAATAGCACCATCAATAAATTGGCAAAAGAACGGAACGGACACTTCTAAAAAGAAATACAAATGGCCAATAAGTGTATTTAGTGTACAACATCTTTAGGCATTAGGAAAAGGCAAATCAAAACTATACTGAGATTCCATCTCACTCCAGTCAGAATAACTATCATCCAGAATACAAAAAACAGTCAGCGCTCAAGGATACTGAGGTGAGGCAGGGGTGGGGGTGGAAGCCTTCTATTCTACACTGCTGGTGGGAATGTCGATTAGCACAGCCACCAGGCAAACAGATGAAAGTTCTTCAGAAAACCAGAACTATCACTCGATCAGCTATACCATTCCTCGGTACGTACCCGAAGAATTAAAGTTAGCGTACCACAGAGATACCTGCACGCTGTCCTGCAGCACAACACACAACAGCCGGGCCACGGAACCAGCCGAGGCACCCACCAATAAATGAACGCATAAAGGAAACGCAGTGTGCATCCACAGTGAAACAGTAGTCAGCATAAACTTGATGGAAATTTTGTCATTCACAGAAATATGGATGAATCTGGAGATCATGATGAGCAAATATGCCTCCCTAATAAATGGAATCTTACAAGGATGCTGAGAAAGTAGAAGGCAGATATTTGTAGACAAGAGGAAGGGAAGAAGGGGGACAGGGATGAGGGCCGGTTATGGGGGCACGGATATGATCAGAACACATTATACAGTGGAAGCCCCAGCGAACACGGGCAATCAGGGAGATCATTATAATACATGATGTGCGTGTGCAAATCTGCCACAAGGAAATCTAGTAATTGTGTCGCCAAATGCACCAATAAAAATGTGGCCAAAACACATGAGGTGACTTCATGTAAGTTATGCATGTGACCTGTTTCTCTCCCTCTCTCTCACCCCACCTGGAGTAAACGGCTTGCAGTCATCGTTTCAGGGATCCCTGGCTGAAGTCCCTGCATGGCCTCAAGCCTTCCCAGGGCAACATGCTATTAGCAACTGCTACACACTCCGCACCCAGAGTTGATGCCTTTTCCATCCTAACTAAGCACTTTTAACAACACAGTGGCTGTGTTGCAGCTTGAGATACAACAGCAAAATGAGCACAAATTTCTTTTTTCCTTCTTTATAATTTCAGAGACGCTCCATTTTTACCATAGATCTTAGCAACCTCAGGGTACGATTTTTTTTCCATATTATGTAGAAAACTTTCACTGTTTTCCTTAAAAGGAAGCATGTCATGGCCTTTTTTTTTTTTTTTTTGGTATATCCAAATGACCAGCAAAACTATTCTCGTGATTTGAGCCTTCGTTAAGCAAAAGAAGGGCTACTTGAATACAAACACCACAAACCCCGAAGTGACCGGCAGGCAGTCACTGTTCAGTGTGGTTGCACCGGCTGAGGGGATGATTCTCATCCAGGGAAAGACGGTATGGAACAAAGAGGGTGAGACGGGGCAGGGCTGAGCAGGACAGTGGAAGATCTGCTCAAGCTATCAGAACAGTGCACAATTTAAAAACATACGAATGCTTCTTTCTGGAACTTAGTATTTCAGACCTTAGACAGCTGAAAATGGGAAAAGCAAAATTGTAGATAAGAGGGGGACTACTATAGTACAGAACGACCAAGAGAAAGAGAAACCAAGTAGTAATAAATACTAAATACTTGTGGTTAGTAAAGTCTCTAGGAGAAAATCAATACAGATGCAGAATCCAGCATGCACACTGTATGGACTCCCACTCCTCGCCTTCCAAGAATCCTCTACTACAGCAGACACCTGTCTAGCGCCCTGCAACCCTGCTTCGCGCTACATTAGTCAGCCAGAGGAGCATGTCAGGGGAAGAGGGAAAGCACTAGAATAACACTGGCAACTCCAATGGTCTTCTCTCCTGCCCTGGTGGAAGTAATTTGGTTGATCTGAACCTTGGTTGCCACACCTTCAAAACAACATTAACACCCATACCTCCTTCTTTTCAGAGATGACTAGTATCAAACTACACGTGTGGCCTGGGCCTTGCTGCTTCTGCAGAGGAAGGAATGGCCTGGTATTACTGTTAGTGCCAGTAACAAAACACATAGGCCAGAGAACACTGGCAAAACTCAACTTTATTAGGGTTTCAAGCTACTTCAGCACATGTTAACCACACATGGAATGAAACAGCTATTGGACGCCCCGCACTACTCACGCTGACTGAGACACTGGCGGGCGGCAGGTGTGATGTTTTTCTGCTACATCCATGTGTAACACTTCACACATGCTTAGGCCCGCAGGTCGTGGACTCTGCAGACACGTGACTTTCACTTATCTCATAAAACAGAATGAGTTGCCCTAGAGGAAATAAAACAGCTACACTGATAAACCTAAAGTATTCAGGAACCAACATTAGTTGTTTCCTGTGACCTAAGAAACCTTAAAGCCTTCAGAGCCCTCAGGAAAGTGGTTTCTGGAATCCCCAGGAAGGGATACTTCCCCTACCAAGGTAGGTCTCTGTACGGGCCATAGCAATCTAGGGCAAATTCTGGAATGATGGAGCATGAAACACATCTGGCTGTACAGAGCACAATTTATCCCAGAGGAAAACCACAAAGCAGTATTACTCTGCAGCAAAAATAAGTCCTGGAAGCAGCAAGATAAAACTAGCCAATGGCCCCCCCCAACACACACACACACACACACGCACACACACACACGCACACTGGGCTTCAGAGACAAGTTCTACATTTTGGAGAACATGGCTCTTGCTTTTTCTCCAAGTACAGTGTAGAGCACAGTATCACACCCTAAGCTATAACTCAAAAATAAGCCCCCAAACCTGTCTTTTCCCTAGATATTAAAATGAGTAATTAAAACATGGGTGCAGAATAAAAATTAGCCACCCAGAAAGCCTTCAGTAGTCCTTACATTACCCTGTTTCTTACTGACTTGGTTACACACCATCAACATGGCCTGTCTTCTTACAGAATTAATTTTATTCAAAAATTTAAGTGACTTGTCTTAAAAATGGACTGGTAGACAGTTATTGTTAAAAGATACAGAGGAGAGTACAAAACACGAAACTGAAACAACTCTACCATGTAGCTTTAACGGTCCATCAGGCCCTCACTAGCGAGTAGTCTTTTTGTTCAGGGCTACTGATGGAGAAGCTTCAGGTAGGAAGCTAAGGATCAGTGCCATGGGCCTGGGCATGGTACGCATGTGAACATGGGGTCACTGGGTTACAGCTGTGGGCCCCTTTCCTGAGGAATGAGCTGCCATCTCCCTCCGATGCTATGACTCACGAAATACAGCTGCACTGAAACTCTCCTATGC
>RJWT010049557.1:0-10983 GCA_004365215.1 Cuniculus paca | reverse complement strand
TTTTTTTTTTTTGGTACTGGGAATTTAACTCAGGACGTTGTGCTTGCCAGGTAGGCACTGGGCTGCTGAGCTAAATCCCTGGCCCTGTGCTAAGTTTCAGTAAGTGCTTTATCTTTGTGTCTCGTTAAAACAGATTCAGTAGCTCCAGTTGAATCATTATTACTATCTTTGCTGAACAAGTCAACTACCAAGTATCTCTAGGGATACATATCTAGAATTTTATTTCAAATTCTCCATTATGTTTCATTCTTTTACTCCAGTGCAGTGGTGGCAGACCTATGGCATGTGTGGCTCAGCAAGCCATATATTATTAAAAGCTCTAAAAATTTTGACATCACTGGGCTAGGGTCTTGAGTCTACTCTACTGCCTGCCCTATACTCTTGCCTCTCAAGAACTCTTCAATTTACTGAGTAAATAAAATACAAATCATACAGTTCCTCTTTGTTCTCTTTCTTCTTTGTGATATATTTTTCCTGGAAAAGGAGAAATTAGAAGTCTTTCGTATTCTTTATAAATCTTATAGCTGGCTTGAATCTAGGGAATACCAAAGCAAATATTTTATTGAATATGACAAGAAGATAAAAAATCAGACCCTAGGACTGGGGATATAGCTCAGCAACACGAGCGCCTGCCTGGCAAGTGTAGGGTCCTGGGTTTGATTCCTGGTACAAAATAAAACACACAAACAAACAATGAAACCCCCAGAAAAATCAGATCCTGAAAAGTCACTGATGAATATTCTTAGTGTCCTTTTCTCTTTTTAGGATAGTTATCCCAGATAAAATTATTATTTATTATGACTCTCTTTAATGAATAACTTTGCTGATACATTACAGCTGCCCATTTACACTGGCTTCTTGTTAACTTGACTCCAAGAATCATTCATTTATGCCACCCTATTTGTTTCTCGTTATTTTAACATTTTCTTTTACTCTACTCATTAGGAGTAATTTTTATTCTACCAACAACATACCAGTCATTTTTATCAAGTAACCTTAAGAATGTACAGCCATTTAGGTGACATCTCACTTTGGTGCAAATGACAGCAACAATAGGAGTTTTGTCTTCTTAAATAAACTCTTATTTCCTGAAGAAACTACTAAAAACAATAATTATTTGTGGTTACCTAAAAAATCAACCATTCAGTATTCTCTAAATCCGTACCTGTCAGTGTATTCTTTGGGTAGAATAAATGATAACTCGGCTCCAACATTGCTCTCCAAAGTGGCAGCTGGTACATAATAATGAATCAGTTTTGAGATTTCTTCAATATCACAGTGAGGTGCCTTCACCATGACTATGTGGTATCCCACACCTGGGAAAAATTCATTTAGGGGAACAAACAGAACAATTTTGTATTTCTCATACTCTTGTAAGAACATACTTGACTTTTCATGGTTTGGATGAACTAGAAGAAGACAGAGCATATCATAGATAATCTGACTAAAATTCTAAGGGGCCTAGTAAACATTTAAAAATAACGTATTCAGTTTTCTTGGGGAATAATGATGATAGGGATTATGTAGCTAGACAAAGCACAGATAGGATAAAAAGCCTTTTTGTTTTTACTTTTCTTCTCATTGACACTGACATCTAAGAGGACAAGATTAATATTCATTAAGTCATTATTTATTTGGTGCATATTATAAGCCAGGGAGTTAATACAGCAGATAAAAATCCTTTCATTTAAAGATCTGAGAAATCTCTGCAAAGTATTCTGTATCTTCACTACATGCATTAGAAGCTAAGGGTAGGATAACTAAAGAAAAACTCCTCTGGGGCCTTCCTGGAAAATCTTGTGGTGGCTTTCCTATGGCTCAGACCAGGGCAGCAGAGCTGAGGGAAATACCTTTGGGTATGTCAGTCCTTCACCTGACAGTGGGCCTTTGAGGGTTTTGGAGAGAGCAACAGGATAGATGGAAATCTAGTAAGGAGGAGAAAATAGACTGCAGGGACAGAGATCAAAGAAGAATTAGCAACTGGAATGCAGCTTAAAGAGATCTCCATTGTCTTGGCTGTCCACTGATCTGAGTCTCTCTCTCATTTTTTTTTCTGTCTGAGTCTCTCTTAATAGCAAAATTCTACTCCTACTCTAAAACAAGATGATGATAAGCAGACTATAAACAAAGCTGTAATATATTCAGAATTGGTTCTAAGACTGATTCTATTGACTCTATCTTCTATAACAGTGGCCTGCATACTCCCAAAATTGTTACACAGATTTAATGCAATTCTGATCAAAATACCACTAGCATACCTCACAGAACTAGAGAAGAAAATTCCTAAAATTCATTTGGAACCAGAAAAAGCAATTCTGGGCAACAAAGGCAAGGCAAGTGGCATCATAATGCCTGATTTGAAATTATACTATAAAGCCACCGTGATAAAATCAGCATGGTGCTGGCAAAAAAAGAGACTTGAGAATCAGTGGAACAGATTAGAAGATGCGGAAACAACTCAAAACACACTCAGTCACCTTATCTTTGACAAAGATGCCACAGGAAGAAAGATAGCTTCTTTAATAAATGGTGCTGGAAAAACTGGGTTTCCATGTGATGAACACTAAAACTATACCCATGTCTATCACCATGCACTAAACTGAAGTCAAAATTGGTCAGAGATCTAAACATTAAAACAGAAACACTAAATCTACTGGAATAGAAAGTAGGTAGAAATCTTAAAGACATAGGTGTAGGCACAGAGTTCATGAACAAAACTGAGACTGCATGCGAAATACGTCAAAGAATTAACAACTGGGATCTCATTAAAAAGCTTTTGAACATCAAAAGAAATCACCAACATAATGAAAAGGTAACTCACAGAGTGGGACAAAATTTTAGCCAGTTGTCCTCAGACAGAGGTCTTATATCTAGAACGTATAAAGAATTGAAAAAAATCAGACCCCTCAAATTCAAAGACCCAATCCAAAAATGGGCATCTGAGTTGAATACACACTTCTAAGATGAAGCAATATAAATGGCAAATAAATAGATGAAAAAATGTGTAAAATCACTGATCATTCAAGTGATGCAAATTAAAACAACACTGAGATTCCATCTCATCCCAGAGAGAATGGCTATCATCAAGAAATCAACCAATATCAAATACAGAAGGTGCTGTGGGAAAATAGGAACTCTTCACTGTTGGTGGGAGTGCAGACTGGTGCAACCATTGTGGAAATCAGTGTAGAGATTCATCAAAAAACTAGGATTAGAGGTCCCATTCAACCCAGCTATTCCCCCTCTGGGTATCTTCCCAGAAGAATGAAAAACATCATACCACAGCGATATATGTGCACCCATGTTCACAGCAGCATAATTTGTAATAGCTAAATCTTGGAAACTAACGGAATGCCCATCAACTGAGGAATGAATAAAAAAGATGTGATCTTTTTATACAGTGGAGTACTACTCAGCCATAAAGAAAGACAAACTTTATAGGTAAATGGATGCAAATAGAGACCACACCCATAATGAAATAAATCAGATTCACATATGTAAACATCATATTGTCTCCCTGGTGTAAGAAACCGCAAGAGTGAATAAGGCCCAAAAGGTATAATAGATATTGTGAAATGGGAAGAAACTGTTCAAAAGGAAAAAAGAACCAGGATGGGAGAAAGGGAAAGGAAGGAATGGAAAAGGAAAAAAAAATTGTTATGGTTGATACATTGTGTCAACTTAACTGAGAGACTCAGCAGGGAGCCAGGGTTCTTTGTAAATATTCTCATCCTGTGCAAAGGAGAGCAAGGACATTTTGTGAGTGCTACACCTGCCCTGGAGTGGGGGTGGCCTGGTACAACATAAGGGTAGAGAAGAGGCTTGCATTTTTCCTCTTTTGCTCTGGCTGCTTCCTTGAAGTGCTGGCCCAGTGCCATGCCACCCTGCCTGGGAGCCAGCTGATTATGGACTGAAATCTCCAGAAACTGTGAGCTAAATAAACCTTTACTTGCTTCACTTGGGTGTCAGGTGTTTGTCCCAGCAACGAAAAAAGTAACCGAGACAAAAATACATGAGACAGGTATGCTAATATTTTCTCTTAGTTCATTAAAAAGAAAGGTTTGTGCTAATATTCTTTGGAGAACTTTTTATGCCCATATCTTGTGAGTAACTACCCTAAAGGTAACAATATTCAATGTATTAACTACTGATATTATCCTATTATTTTGTTATGAAATATTGACTTACTTTTTTCCATAATATATATATATAATATATATATTATATATGTATATAACAGTGGCCTGACAGAGATAAGGGCATTCACCTACTTACCTTGTCACAGGCAAAATTGTACTTGATCAAAGTTAACCAGAAGTCATATAGGAGAAATGAATATGGACACTGGATAGTACAATAAATATAAAAGTAGGAAATGATTTTGAATTTTGAAAAAAAAGAGCATTGGGCTGGGGATCTAGCTCAGTGGCCTAAGCACCTGCCTGGCAAGCGTGAGATTGTTAATTCAACCCCCGGTGCCGCAAAAAAAAAAAAAGAGCATTATTTCAAAGGGCTTATGGTTGAATCCTAACGGACAGAGCAGAAAGAAACACCAAAGTTTTGGGTATCTAAAAGCAACAGAAATTATATTAAGGAAATAATAGTTAAGTATCACTATCTGTAGAACAATCAAAAGGAGAGTTACCATACAAGCGTTTCAGGAACATTGAAGAACCACAGCACTTCAGGGATCCCTTGACCATGATGGCTATGCGGTCACCCAGCACGTCAGCTTCATCCATGTAGTGGGTGGTCAGCAGGATGGTACGATTCTGTTTATATCTCTGAAGGAGATCCCAGGTGGCCCTCCTGGAGGCTGGGTCCATGCCAGAGGTTGGTTCATCAACTATCACCACCTGAAGACCAGAAGAACAATTCTATGACCATACAAACATGTGCTGGTACCAGTCATGTGTTGCCAGTTATAGGGTTTGTTCTTGTTTTGCTTTTTCAATCAATTGTCAACTAAGCAAAGAGAATGAATTTAGACAGAATTGAATTAGGAATGCTGGAGTTATACCAAACTTGGGACCATTTTATTCCAATGAAGTTGATGATGTGAATCTCATCTATTTTGGTTTATTTAATTATTATTAATTAATTATTTTATTTAATTATTAATTAATTAATTTTTGAGGCAGGGTCTTGCAATGTAGTTCAGGGTGGCCTTGAACTGACTATATAGCCTAGGCTGGCCTCCAACTCTCGGTGATCTCTCTGCCTCAGCCTCCCAAGTGCTGGGATATAATACAGACATATGCTACCATGTCCAGCCCCGTCTGACTTTAATGTTGGAAGTTGCTCTTAAGAGTTAGATTCATACAAGCTTCCAGGTTTGTGTGAGCTGACTTTTTTCAGGCAAGCTATAGTATATAGAGGAATCCATTTTTAGCTTTCTTTCTCTTTTTGTTCTTACCTTGGAACCCCCTATAAGTGCTATAATGATGGAGAGTTTGCGCTTCATTCCACCACTCAGTGACTTTGAAAATGCAGTCCGTTTTTCTCGCAGTTTAAACACTGACAGCATGTGGTCAATTTCCGTAAGACACATTTTGTGAGGCACTCCTTTGATCTAGAAAGAGGATCAGGAGTGTTACAGGATACCTCCAACTTTATTCTTAGGAACATTATACTGCAGCTTTTACATCAATTCTGCAGTGGTTTGTTCCCTTTCTTACTATGTTTAAAGAAAAATTCATCAAAATATATTTTTAAACTTTACAAGAATAAAGATATTAATAGTTGGTAATCTACCTGGAGTATGTGGATAGACTGGGGAAAAGGAAAATATCCCTGACTCACCATACAATAAAAATAAAGGTGTTCTGATACTGTCAAGTAATTAAATAGCAGGTTCTGCTGGGGACATATGCCGAAGGATTTTCTGATTTGGTCCATATCCTGTGAGATGTCATATCCACTAATATAGGCCTTTCCACTGGTAGCAGGATAGAGACCTAGTATTGAGCAGGAAATAAAATAACAACAGTGATTGTCAGGGAACATGAGAACAATCTCCTCATTAATACTTCAAATTTGTAATCTATATATGGATTACTCATTAGCATTAGCAATATCTCACACTGAAGAAAATTCCAGAAAATATCTAGTGCTATATTTAAGACAATAATATTATATATAACTCATTTTGTACTTTCCTGTTTAACTGTGTGTTCTAATTTTTGGTATGAGTGCCAGACACAATAAAAACATGAGTGTGATATGAGGACACCCCACATTATCATCAGTTATTTGAAACATTTATGAATTATGTCATAGTCTGTGCACTGCCTTAGACTGAAACTTTTCTAAAACCTGAAAATCCATACATGTGGTAACTGCTTAAATTTAATGGGGAAAATGGCATTATAAGCCTGATAAATTATAAATGTTTTTTTCTTTAAAGTCAGAGGTTCCCTTTTGTTGCCTGGGCTGATTTTGAACTGGTGGACTATTGGGAGCCCTTGAAGCTGGAAATTGACCACAATTTCCAGGCTGAGGCATGGCCGCCCAGGGCAAGCCACGTGAAGAATATGCTTCAGCACAGAGACCATCTAGCCCCAAGACAATCTGAATAGTGGGTTGCTAGGACAATCTGACATTAAGTTGCTAAAAGGTATAAATACACATCCCTACAGTGAAGGGGCAGTTCCTTTCTTTCCCATCAGGAGAGAAACATCTCCACCTAACACCAGCTTTTGACTCTTATTTTTCTCATCCTCTCACCATCCTTCCCCTTGGAAAACATCTGGAGCAGCGCAGGTCACGGCAGTGGACTCAAGCAATCCTGTTGCTTCAGCCTCTCAAGTAGCTGGGACTACAAGCACCAGGCACCACACCCTGCTCATTAGTCTTTTTTATTTATTTTTTTATTTTGGGTACCACGAATTGAACTCAGGACCTCATGCTTGCCAGGTAGGCACTGCACCACTGAGCTACATCCTCAGCCCTAGTCCTATAAATGAGTTCATTGCAATGAGAGTGACCGTATGTGCTAAATTATTCCTGTTGTTCTGGAGTCTTGTCTGTTTTCGCATTTGTTCCAGAATTTTTCCTTTTCTTTTTTGGGGGAAGTGGGTAGGGGCCACTATGTATTTAAGGCTGGCTTTGAACTCACTGTGTACCCAGATTGGCATTGAATGTGTGGCAATCCTGCCTCAGCTTCTTGAATACTGCAGAGTTTTCATTTTTAACAAGTTATTCTAACTTTAGTTGCTTTCAAACGAAACTGACAGCTTACCATTTTGACTTCTAGCTTCTGTCATGGTCTTTTCATGTCTCATTTTAGTAATCTGAATCTTCTTTTTTTCTCTTGGCCAGTCTAGTTAAAATTTGTTGGTTTTATCAATCATTTCTAAGAATAAACTTTTGATTTCATTAATTTCCTCTAGTGTTTTCAATATGCCCTATGTTATTAATTTTTACTCTAGTCATTATTTCTTTCCTTTTATTTGCTTTAGGTTTAGATCATTTTTTGTTAAGTGTCTCAAGATGAAATTGTTGATGTATTTGAGAACTTTTTTCCTAAACATAGGCATTTACAACTGTAAATTTTCTTTAAGCTGCATCCCATTAGTTTTGGTATATTGCGTTTTCAATTTCATTCATCTCAAAGTATTTTTTAATGTCCTTTGTGATGTTATTGTGCTCTGATATTTTAGAGTATGTTAATATCCACAAATTTTTGAGTTTCACAAACCTTTTTAAAATCAAAAATAGAGTTTTTATTGTGTTCTTAAATTCCTACTCGATTTTTTTTGTCTTATTGGAAGTTTTTAATCAACCATTCATAATTTGTCCAAAATTTTTTTAAAAAGACATTTTGTAAATGTGTCACAGACACATGGAACAGAACCCTACTTTTTGTAGAGGACTTTAATCTGAATAAAGTCATGGGTTTTCCAGTAAATTTCCACTGGGTTTTCTTATAATTTTACAAAAGCAAGCTCATCACTGTCCCTGGGAAATGGGCTATACCCATAGATGTTCTTTCAGTTTATCCACAATTTTATTCATCTTGTCACCTGGAATTAACATCACAGTTCACAAGGGCTTCATTTGTACATCATTAAAAGACTCCCTGCCTCCCAGACAAGTGTCACCCTCCTCTTGCACTGAGTAGTTGAATTTCAGAACTGCCTTTTTGTGCTAGGTGCTATGTTAGCTGCTATCCAGTAGCCACACTTGAGGAACTCATAGAAAAATTCTTCCTCTGCATTTGCAAACATTAACTCATCCTTCTTTTGGTTGCTCTATTCTTTTTAGAATTGGTTTTTCTTACTTCTGCAAATGTCTTACTAATGAGAAGATAGAAGTAGCACTTCCCACATGGCTTATTAGTTTTGTGTGCTTCTGCTAGTTCTTTCCTTTCTTTTGGTTAAGTTTAAAAGGCTTGGACTTCCAGGAAGATGGTGGAGCAGTACGCAGCAGAGAAAACAGCCTCTCTGAGAGTCACTGTTCAGTGGAATATAGCATCATGAGGAAGACAAGAAGGAAGGAAGTGGGTCCCAGGAAGAATCTGAAGTGAGAACTGAAGTCCACAGAGAGAGTAAAAAGAAAAACTGGCACCTTCTCCCTGAGCCAGACTCACTGCATGAGAGGAGCTGTTCAAACCAGGGGATGCACGGTCATGGTGACGGCGATGGCTGATAACCCCAGAGGTCTCTGCAGAGAGATGCAAGAGTGGAGGGGAGCAGCAGACCTGGAGGACTGTATTGGCTGGTGGTGAGTGCAGAGGACTTAGCCCTCCCATAGGGTGACAGTGATTAGCTGGGAGCCATTTTGGAGACCAGTCAATAAGCCCAGAACCAGAACTGCTGCTGGCTTCCTCTAGCAGCTCCTAGCTAGGTGCAGATTTGTGGAAACTGCTTGGACTGTGGCAAGCCCAGTGAGTCTGGTCTCAGGGCAGGCCTGCTGAGGTTACCCACTACTCCACCATAAAGCAACTGTTGGCTTGCTGGGACAGAGTGGCATGATTCAGGACTCTTTCTACAGCCTGTCTACTAGTAAAACCAGAGAGAATCTTGGAAGTGGACTATTTTTCTTTCTCTTTGTTTCATTTTATTTAGTTTTTTTTCTCTCTTTCTCCTTGTTTTTTTGAGTTTGAGAGTGGTTCCTAACCTCTTTGTGGGTGTGCTTCTGTTCCATTCTTCCTTTTATCTCTTCCATCTCTCTTTCCTTCACTTTTCTGCATTAGTTTCCCCAAGATGGTGTGATCCCCCTTTGTCTTCCAGCCTTACTTATAATCTCTCTCTCCTTCCACTTCTTTATTTTTCTCCTTAATCCATTTTAAATTTTAACCCTGAGGGTAAAATTGACACATTATGGACTTATATATTGCACATAGTTATCTGGTTTGTTTTATATTTGGTTATATAATCACAAATCTAGTTCATACAGTGAAAGTTGCAAATTAAGGGTTAGGTCAGTTTGTTGTTTTATAGGCTGTGTTTGATGCTATTGGTACCACCACAGCCAAAATTGACATAATTATTCTAAACAGCTGTTGGTGCTGATAATCCATGGCTGAGATTAACTAAGGGTCACAGAAAATACTGTGGCACAGTGCCAAAGAACCAGGGACTAGGCCAAATGAGCAACAACTTCTCATCTCCAAAAAATTGAAGAGGTGAGATTTTCCAACAGACTCAAACCCAAAAGCTAGCTACACCTGGAAGATACTTCAGAGGAGTAATCATCACCTAAGGGTACTAAATACTACCAATAAAGTAACCTCCCATAGGCAATTTACATCCATCACCACAGGAATTAAACTAAAAAAAAAAAAAGAAAATAAATGAGAAGACACTTAAACAAAAGGCAACCCCAGGAATATTGTTCACCAAAGGCAAACCCAGGGGGCAATGAAGTGGGATAATCTGAAAGCCCCCCACCAGGTCTCTCTGAAGTGGAAACAACAAAGCAATTTATTGAGGCTCAGGAAAAAATGAAATAATAAATAATCTCTCAAATAACTACAGAGATTACCAAAATACGTACCATGCTCAGTGATGTTGGAGCAGACACAGACAAAAAATAAATAGATGAGCTGAAGCAAATTATGGAAGTGCAGCATAGGAAAGAAATGGAATCCATAAAGCAGATTCAAGCAGATATTCAGGGGGAATAAAAACCCCATTGAAAGTATTCAGAGCAGATTAGGCCAACGTGAGAACAGGATCTCAGACAGTGAAGACAGGCTTGCGGTTAGCAACCAGGAAAAGAAAGATTTCTCAAAAATAGCAAGGGACCATGAGAAATCAATCCAGCAGCTGCTAGATGAGACAAAGAAGAATAATGTAAGATTAATTAAAGTCAATGAACAATCAGGAAATACCACAAATGATATTAAAAAAATGTTCACAGACGTCATAACAGAAAACTTGCCTGGTAGAGAAAAGGAATTTGACATACAGATAAGTGAGGCATACAGAACTCCAATTAGCAATGATAAACAACAACAACAACAACAACAACAACAAAACTACAGCCAGGCATATCATAGTCAAGATTCCAGAAATTCAACACAAGAATAGAATCTTAAAAGTTGTTAGGGAAAAGAAACAAATCACCTATAAAGGTAAGCCCATCAGTATCACAGCTGACTTCTCAGCACAAACTCTCAAGGAAAAGAGAGCTTAGAGAGAAGTACTACAAGTTCTAAGGGAAAACAACTTTCAACCCAGATCAATGTACCCCGCAAAGCTATCTTTCAAAATTGATGGAGAAATAAGATACTTCCATGACAAAGAACATCTGAGGAAATTTATGACCACCAAACCAACACTCCAAAATGTTCTGAAGGATATTCTAGAAAGAGATAATAAGGACTACAGCTCCATGAACCCCAACAGAAGGAATCCACCAGGAAAGGCAAACAATTAGAGGGAAGGAAAAAAATGGGGGGAGCCAACAACAGGAAAATAACATGACAAGGATAAGTCAATATATATCAGTTTTAACTATCAATGTTAATGGTCTCCA
>RJWT010049556.1:0-10983 GCA_004365215.1 Cuniculus paca | reverse complement strand
TTTAAAATCTGTCTGCTCTACCTGAAACAGATAGCACTTTCAGGATAAAAGCACAGCGCTGGCAGTGGTCCTGTCTCAATTGCTCATAACCCAAAAAAGGGACATAAGAGTAAATATCAACCTTTTCCATCACTGAGTGTTACTATCAGCTTTGATCAGTTCATATTCAACAAGCCTAAATTTCCAATGTCATGGATCAAGATATTTTGTTCAGAAGCTTCTGTCTTAGGGCAAACAAAATACGGAATATATAGTAGCATAAGCAATGAGAAATGTTTATAATTTCATGTGGTAAGAACTCTACACGTGTATCTATTAAACACTGTATGTGAGGAGTGAAGGTTCTTTCAGTTTATCTACTTACTCTTCAACCTCCAAGCAGTACCTGGTTATCTGACTTATCCTACAGATATTATGGAAGAAGACTGTAGCAGTTTCAGTCATCATGTGTAAAAAAATCATCTATTTCTTTTGGGTATCATTTTTTAAGGTAAAAATCTTTCAGACAACAACACCTCAAACTATCTTTTTCAAAATCATATTGATTAGAATTAGATCACACTTGTCCTATTGAAATCATGTGAAAATTAGTTTCTAGATTATTTATTCTTTATAATGAGAGATACGCTTATTCATTTTCCCAAAGTCATAATTAAATACCAAAGTAAGTCAACAAGAGGTATTTTCTATTTTGAACATAAGGCAATTCCCTTAAAATTGTTTTCCATGATCATTATATTAGTCGTATTACTATCACTGGGCCAAACAAACAAACAAACAAAAACACTTAAAGAAGAAAGGGTTTATTTTGTTGGTGGGCTCCAAAGCAGAAATATAGCAGAAGGATTTAGTGGAGGAAAACTGCTCGCCTCATGGCAGTAAGGAAGCAGAGAGAGAGAACGGAGGAGCCAGACTCATGATACAGCATTCCACATCCCAGAGATATCTCTCCAAAGAGGCCTTATTTCCTGGAAGTGCATGAACTCATCAATGGATTAATCCACTGATAAGCATAGTACCCCTATGATCCAATCACTGTCCAAACGTTGAGATTTTCATTGCGGTGCTCTAGATTTAAATTATAAGAGCCATTTTTTGTAGATTTCTGAAGGAGTTGGTAAGTGTCTC
Source organism: Cuniculus paca (assembly GCA_004365215.1). Taxonomy (NCBI): domain Eukaryota; kingdom Metazoa; phylum Chordata; class Mammalia; order Rodentia; family Cuniculidae; genus Cuniculus; species Cuniculus paca. The sequence continues at coordinate 9,855 of RJWT010049556.1, read as the reverse complement.
CAAATTTCTGGGTTCACTCCATTTCTATTCCATGGAATCTTGATTCATTTCCCAGTAGAAAGCCTCAAATCAATGGAGCTGAAATAGACATAAGACAAACATGCAGAGAAAGCAATCAAAGATGTACCATCTGCTACCAATCTTCAGAGGTTAGGGAATCATTCACCAAGTGAAGAGCATGCAAAAGCAAACTGAGGTTTTTAGGCATTTTAATAAGAAGAAACAGAATACATAACAGCACAGAGGAGTTTTCCTTATGAATATATAACAAGTGAATTTTTGCATGAAATGAAAGAGTACTAGAATTGAGAGCTTGATGTAATTGTGGATAGATGAGCAGTTATTTTTGTTAGTTTAAATATTAAGTCTTTTAAAACTTTGAAAAAGGGTAGTAGTATAGGATGTAGTAAGAAACACACAAAGGAGTGCTTTGTTTGGAAAAGTGTTTAGAATTGATCCTGTGGGGAACATAAAACAGGTGAAAAAAGATAAACATGAAAGTGATATGATTAACTGAGAATGACGGTGCATGCCTGAAATCTCAGCTCCCCAGAGGCAAAAACGAGAAGATGGTAAGTTTGAGGTCAGTATTAGAAATTGAAGAACATCCTGTTTAAAAATTAAATTTCAAAAGGACTTTTGGGTGGTTCAGTTGTAGAGTTGCTTATTAGTACTGGTAAGTCCTTGAATTTTATCTACAATGCTACAAAATCAATCATCAATCAATCAATAAATGATATCATCATAGCTCTATTAATTTAATTCTTCAATAACTATCATTGACTTTTGCTCCTACTAATAAGTTTTCTATAACTGGTCTTCCTTCTGTTGTTTTCACATCTTAATCTTACTAAGTTGAAATCATTTATGAAATAGTCCAAATTACTAGCTCTCCACTGAAATAGACCATTCTTTATCCCTACATATGTCCTCTGGTTTTCCCATCTGTCCTTGCAAGATCTTTGACTTCCTTTCTTGTAAAATTCTACTAATCAAAAAAAAGTAATGTTATTTCTTTGAAAAAGCTATAAATGTAAATATGTTAAAGATACATGATTAACAAGAATGTCCATGTTGTTTGATGCTATACATAGTTGATAGGAAAATATCAGGAAATTTTTGGTGCTTCAGATTTTACATTATTGGAAAATAGTTATGCCAATAAGCATTGGAAATGACTCTAATAATAGTTTAACAAAAAGTACAGCAACCAGGTGTTCATTACTAAGGAGTTTATCAGAAACTGGGGCTGGGGATCTAGCTCAGTGCCATAATCGCCTGCCTGGCAAGCACGAGGTTGGGAGTTCAACCCCCGGTGCTGCAAAAAAAAAAAAAGAAATTGAGATAATGATTATAGACTATTCTATACAACTGTCTGGTGATAGAAGAGAAATAAGAGGTTGAATTTGAAGATTTAAACAAGATAAAATGAATCTTAAAATATGTGGGAAAATATGACATTTAATGAACAAAAAAAGAGAAAAATATTGAGGAAATTAATTTTTGAAAGCTGGAAATCTTCTTTTGGTGAAAATCCTTAATAAGTAAACAGGAGAAAGAGAGAAAATTTGGATTGTGAAAGCTGTGTGACTAGGCTACATTTTAGTCTAAGATAAGTATTTAAGGAGATCTCAAAGATCATGAATTATTGAGAAGACTGTCCAAATGAGAGCTTAAAAAAAAACAAAGGAATGGTAAACAAGAAAAGGTTATTTGAAATTGCCTTGCAGGCAGGCATGTATAGAAAAATCAGGAGTATTGGTTTTTAGCTTTTGCAACTGAATAAAAACTATCATGTAAGGAGATTAAAAAAAAGAACTAATGTCATAATCTCAATTTAAGATTAGCACAGCAAGGACTGCAGAAGAACAGAGAACAAAGGGACCAATAAATCCAATAGGATCATTACTAAAACATTGATATTAGAATCCAGAAAATGTATATGTACTTGGATGTACTTGGTAAAGGATCACTGAGTTGGAGGTACAATTAAAGTAGATGTATTAAGGATGAGAAGTTTGGAAAAACAGAAAAATAGTTGCTTGTGATTACAAATGAAATACCTAGAATGCAAAACCTCATAAAGAGAGCTCACAAAAATCTTGGTCATGTATTAGAATTAAGATATAAAGAAAATTTAGGATAATGGAAATATCAAAGAATTTGGAGGTTTGTGCATACCTACTTTTTGACTATTAATCTTTTCAGAAAAATATTCATCCTATATTCAGTCTATGTGACTTAAATTGCTGACTATACTGTAATCCCAGGGGTACTTTTGAAACCACTTTGACTAGTCAAAACAACATATCAACTGGTCCACAATAGTTAGGGCTAACTGAGTATCTAATATAAGCTAATTTAGTTCTAAGACTTCTAGAAAATACTTATGATTGCTTGAATTTAAAATGTAAACTTGACGGTGTTCCTAGGCATAATGATACCTCAAGGAGATCAACTGCCTTAGAATGGAGTAGACTCAGTGAAATGATCCACAGAAACCAATGATCCTTAGAAGAAAGTAAACATAAGACTCAGTAATACAACAGCACTTTGATGAAGTTCTCCATATAAATTCTACTTTTAATTATTTTTTCCTGTTGTTATCTATTTGAGTTGGGCATTTGTAATTTGTAACCACAAATTTTAATTATAAGTAACTACCACCAAGTCTTGTATTTCTTGAGGAGCAAGAGTAAAGAGAAAAAATGTAGCAGGAGCTCAGTAGTAAATTATTAGTGGTAAATATTTTTATGTTGTTTGTTATTTTTTCTCCTGTTTATTTTACACAAATCTCAACTGCTATAATAGGAACATTAAATTAATTAAATCTAACACATCCAATTTAACTTTTTTCAGTTGAAGTGAGTTAATTTGAAACAAAAGTGGTAATGGCATTCTTTGGGAGCAGAAAAAGATATGGAAGCAGTGATAAATAAGGATATCTTCTAATCTGCACAGTTTTTACTGTCTTTTGTGAAAATACATGTTATTTGGAAATGAACTCTTGATAATATAGGGTCACCCTTGAAAATCGTTGGCTGTACCATCACCTCAGTAAATAATATAATAAGTACAACTGGAAATAAATTAATATTTAGTGTAGAAATGGATGTTTTATTTCAGTGACTTGGATAGAAAAGCTGCAATTATGGAGCTTTCAAGGATGATAGCATAATAATACAGGTCTTTATCTGATTTACAGAGAATGCTGCCATTTGAAACAAAAGAAAAAGAGTAACTAGGACAGAACAAGCTCAAATTAAATGACCACAATACTCAGATTTTTTCCCTCTTAGATAAGAAGATATCATTTGGCTGAAAGAATGAAGAAAAAATAGATAGATTCTATAGCTTAGGTGACAGCAAATGGAATACCTTTCACCTCTAATTGACTGAAATAGAGGCAGTCTCCATAGAGACTGAAATTCCTCCAGGAGAGACAGAAGTTCGGGGGAGAAACTGCAGATGGTGGGCAGAGTCTCCTTTCTAAGAGATCAGTTTGACAATAGGACTAAAGTCACAAGTTTCCATAGCTGACCTTAGATGTTATCCATTCTCTATTTTTTTATAATATTATGCTTTTGGGAAAAAAATTTCAATTTAAAGAATTATAACTTGTTTATGGTACTACATTGAGGCTAGGGAAATTTTTGAATTGATCTAGTTTTTAAAATGCTGTTCAAATTAGCAGGCTTTCTTTTATATCCATCAATATTGTCCTACTAACCTGTCCTGAAACTATTTCATTGTTATTTTCATCTATTTTCTCTTTAAAAAATACTAAAAAATTATGTATCAGGTTTTGCTCCTTCTATATGATTATGATGTGAAGTCCTGTCACTATATTGTCACAAATAAATGTTATAATTGAAGGATTTGTGTGTTTTGTCTCTTATAGTTTAAATTTTAGTAGAATTATTCATTTTAATATTAAAATAGAAAAAGGGGCCTTAAATTAGCCACGATTTTCTCAAACTGTCCTTTTTCTTTTTTTTTTGCTTGTTTTCACTATGACACGTTTTTTCTGTCTTTACATTTACTCATTGGCTATAAATTAGCTTTTAAAGTTCTGTCCTGATTTTTCTTGCTCTAAGTATTTTCCAGAATTGCGTTTTTCATTGCACTGAAAAATTGGCATTTTCAGAATTGCATCCAGGATTAATGTATCTGCAGTGAAAGGAAGCCTAACCTGTCCCTCAGACCTTTTCTATGTAGAGAGAGATCTTTTCTTTTAAGCATGACTCAGATGATGTTAGTTCTCTGCTTAAATTCCTTTCATGGCTTTCTGTTGCAGAAGTAGTAAAATTCAAAATGCTTTGCAAGACTCTACATTAAGTGCTCCTTATTCTGTATAACTGACTGACTTTTCATTTCATTCAGCATTATGTGGCCCTGTTTTGTCTCAATTCCTCAAAACTGCAACCTTTGTTGACTCTAATTATACCATTCATCCTACAACCCTAGATGATTGTTCATTCCTTTCTTTGATACTATTTAAAATGCAATGACTTCAAAGAAGTCTCTCCTGATAATTTATTTAAAATAAGTTCCCAAGTATTATTGCCAGTATTAATACCCGTGTTTCCTTCAACAGCACAGTACAGTCTGTGTTTCTTTGTTGACTGGACTGTTGCTTATATTTTCTCTTTTTCACCATGAGAATATAAGTTTATACAGCCCAGATCCTTCTGTATTATTCACCAGTGAATCAACAGTGCCAACTTGGAATGGAATAAATATTTGTTATGGCACTATAATGTAGCACATCAATAATATATATCCATATATATTATTATTGTGATCCCACAGATGGAAGTTTCTCTTGATTTTACCTAAACTAGCAATGTGAGTTGTCCCATCGGCCACATTAGGTATTTGCTTAATTGATAACTTTTTGAGGTAATCACTAATTTCAAATCGCAGGTTTTGTTTATTACAATCTAACATTTATTACAATCTAGCATTTATTACAATCTAACACAGAACTCATTTAAATTAGTTATTTGAGTGTTGTCTCTGCTCTGTAAACTCTATGAATCAATTTATGATTTGTTGCTGTTGTTTCACTGAGATGGCTTCAGCTCACAGAAAATTTTCGTTGAGTATTTGATTGATGTTACACATTAAATGTAGACAAATGTAAACAAATTATTTTGAGAAACAAGGCATTATATACCACTGTCTTGATCATTCATAATATTCTCTAGCATATTAAGTTCCTAATAAATGCTGCAGTAATAAAATATGCTAACTTTAACTCAGTCTTTCACTGTGTACTTAATCACAGGGTTTCTATTAACATCTTGTGGAAATAACACCCTACAGATTACTTTTGGGTAGAAAAAATGTCTTTAAAATGGATTCATTGCTTGGGTATAGCCTTTGGAGTCACCTGGAATAATGCCTTCCCTTTTTAAGTGAGGAAAGTGAAAATAAGATTCCTAGTGTGACTTATACAAGAAGCAAAGCTTATCAGTGACAAGGCCAAGATTAGGTCATTGCTCTCCCTGATACCCAGAAAAATGCTCCTTATCATTGAATAACTCCTTTGAATAAACCGACAAATACCTGTAGCAGCATCAATGTAAATTACAAAATGTTTCAGTTGATCCAAGACATTTTGGTTATGCAAATAAACATCAGTGTCTGGAACATAATGCTCAATAAGCATTTGTTGAATTAATAAATGCCAACTACCTTATTTTCTCTACTACATAAATTATTTCTGAGCAGCATGATATATTCTTCAGGTCAAGAAAAAATGTATGAAGTGCAAAAGTCAGGATTACTAGATAGTCCAATGAGAAATTCAAAATGCAAATGCTCTCCAAAAGGATTTCTGAAATGATTCTGTATCCAATTATCTTGGCATGAGCACTCAAGCACTGATCAATCTGTGCATCAAACATCACATCTACCCTGTGATAACAATTGTATTGCAGAAACTCTGCTCTGGTTTAGAAATAGCTAATCTTTGTGATTTAGATGAGTGGATATAAAATCACATTTAAGATTCCAGTTTTGTTTGTTATTAAATCTGTAATAGTCTGTACTGGGATGTTTAGGGGTTAATTTTAGAGCATGATTAGCTGTTGTTGTTTGAAGCAAAAGAATTTGTACTGCCACAGAAATTTGGCATGTAGTGCACCTCCAAAACTCTTCTTTGGCACATTTAAAGTGTTCTAAAATAATTCCTTGCTTTCTTATTGCATTAAGAAGAATACAATAGATTGATGATTCCAAATAAAAGACCAAAAATTTAAAGATGGGCACAAAAATAAAAAAAATCACCTAGCCGTTTCTACAAATGGTACCGTCTGTTTGTATTCACAATAAAAATAACTAGTGTAAACAAGCTACTAATATAAAAATAGTTCACTTAGCATTGTTTTGAAAGAAGTTAAGCACGCTGTAAACAATTCTGTTTCTTCTTTTTAATTTAAAACTGTGGTGCAAATGAACTTTTTCAATAAATCAATATTTGACTTTTACAAACAATGTACTGTGTTTAGTAAAAGTTCCCAATATATACAAATGTCATATCATATGTATTAGAATTCTTTCCACATCAGAATAATGTCTAGGCATCGAGGTAGTGAACCATGTCCAATACAAGTTTACCACTTAAGGTTATATCACAATTTTATCAAATAGTCATTTGTTACCTGCCTAAAATCTATCTAAACCTAGAGTCTGCAAGATACTCATCAGCTCTATCCTTATGATCATCCTCACTCTCATGTATTCACTCAAACATTTATCACTTTTCAAACCTAACTCAACATTCTCATCTTCTTGGTTCTTCTTTAGATTGGCTTTGATCAAGCCTCCCTTATTGATTTTATTCTCTATTTCCCAATCAGAGGTCTGCATTCAGCTCCACATAAACGTTCTTCTGCCTTGTGGGCAGGTTCATTAACTTCCGCCAATTTGCCTCACAGGATAGCTCCTTAATTCCCCTTTAAGTACACTCTTAAACACCTCTTACAGACCTAACTTCATTTTTCTTCATAGTACATGACAGCTAATAGCCATTTGGTCCTCAGACTCACAAGACCTATTACCTGAAGTTACTCTTTCACTTGGTAACTGGCAAGAACTTGTCAAACTCAAGTTTTTTTATGACCTTTTAGCACGGACTCAAATCCTAGGACCCAGAGAGGCATCTTATTTATTTACAATGCACTTGTCATCCAAGTATTTAGCCTAAAGGGACAAAACTTAGCCATAGAGGTTTGAATGGAAGATACAGCCTTCTACCAGGTTTCATTGATTCTATTCTCATTCTAATCAAAACCACTGCTTATTCTTCCAGCAATGATCTTCCTAGCAAACGATTGAAATTACGTCCCTGCTTCATTTAACATCCTTAAACGGCCTCTACATTTTTCTACAAGATCGTCTCTCATCAAGGCCCTTATAATATATTTTAGATTTGTATAACAGTGAACAAAGTCCATGATTTCCCACAGATCATATCACTAACCTTCCCTAATCATCTAAACCATCTCTTTTTAGCCCTAACCTCATGATTCCTTCACATGGAATACCTCTTTTGCTGTACCTTACACTCTCAACCACACACATACACTGGCTTTTCCTGGCTTTTTTAAAGACTAGCTATTCAGGTTACAGCCTGGGCAAGTCTTGCAAGGTTGTATTGAATTTCCTTAGGCTTCACTTTACATAAGGTATGTTTCTTCCAGCAATTAACATCTTGAATGTTAGCGGAAATACTTTTCAAAAAATTGCTTCTCCAATAGGGTTTGAAAAAAATCACAGAAGGATAATGAAAGACAACCTAGATCTTGTTTAGGTGGATATTCAGTTTCACTAATATCTTTCTTGAGGACTTCAAATATATCCCTAGTCTTTAAATTCATATGGATAAAAAATTTATCCATGTGAAATAGTATTTGCATTCATTTTTATGTTTACATTTCTAAAATGGTTTTTTTGAGGAATCTGTGGACAATACGTTTTATCTGAAACAGTGTGAACTGCTTAGAAAACAATACTATGTATAGAGGTGAAACTTCCTTTCTACAAATAATACGTGACTCAGCAGTAAAAGCCGCTTCCTCAAAGAGCTACAGTACTCTTTTGAGCAGCAAGCTCTTAACATCAACTATCCAACTTTATTTGCAGCACTTATATATATTTATATTTTTCAAATTACAAGAACTTGTCTTACACATTTTGCCATTAATTTAATGGCTACTATTTTTGCATGTGTCATTTAATTTTTGCAACTCTATCAATTAGGCATTGTCTTAGTTACTTTTCTCATTGCTGATACAAAAAACCCAACACCCAAAATTAAAGGAGGAAAGGTTTATTTAGCTCACAGTTTTTACAGGTGTCAGTCCATAACAGGCTGGCTACAGGGCAGAGTGGCTTTGCAGAGGAAAACAGTTCATGGTGGGCAGAAGACAGAAAAAGCAGCAAGGGAGGAAAGGATAAACCACTTTCTGTCCCTTACATTTTATGCAGGTTACCTGCCTTAGAGCAAGCATAACATTCACGCCCTTAATCCTAGCCAGAACTATACAAAACCAGTTAGTGGACTGATGCACTAATTATACACCCTTAATCCTACCATTACGCACTATTGATTCAACCACCTCTAAAAAAACGTCTCCCCCTTGACTGTAGGAGGCTTTAGGGGGACATCTAGACACAATCCACAGGAAGCATTAGTACTATTACCACTTTATTTTTGGAACTGATAGCTATAAGTAGTCATTCACCTTGAAATTGGGGTCTGTACTTTTTTTTTCTTTTTCCTTTACATGGTCCTTTGAACCAGTGTTGGGTGCTGAGTAATTGCTCAACAACTTTGGATCAAAGATTAGAGCTAGAAATGAGAATTTCCTAACTTTATCAATTTATATCAAACTCATTACAATCTTGAAAAAAAATATGAGAACTTCTGCAACTTCAGCAAGGGATTTCATCAACAAATACTTTGAATGGTACATTAACGTTATTCAGAACAAAACAGTATACACAAGTTTAACTTTGTATTTACATAAAAATAACTTTTGCAAATATTGGTGCATCCCAAAGTACTCTCTTAGGTTTACACACTAAGGATTAGAGCTCTCAATTAAAGATTGTGAAGTAGTGATTTTAAGTGAAGATTCATTTGATATTCTCTATGGAAGATACATATAAAGGAGAGAAAGAAAAAAATTTGCATACAAGAAAAAGTAAGCTACAATGCAATTTCAGCAATCATTTCACTGATCCAGAGAGGAATGGAGAAATGGGATGTACCCAAGAGTTGTCTCAACTGAGACCAGGAAACTAAGCCATTGTACACACACTTGTACCCAGTGCTTGCTTGCAAGTCTCACCTGGGGAATGACCATAGCCTTGGAAAGGCAAATCTGAACTGCTGAAAGCTATTTATTGAAAAAAGATTCGGCTATGAGCCATCAGCAGCCAGAAAGCTGTGGAAAGGGGCTCCTCAGTACTAAAGAAAACTGAGTGGTAGACTTCTATAGCCACATTACTCACATATTTAACAGAAATTAAGTATGATGGAATTTATCACTTTTTTTTTTTTTTTGCCTTTTTAGAGACAGGGTCTCACTATGCAGTTCAGGCTTGCCTTGGGCTCACTTTGTAGCCCAGGCTGGTCTGGAACTTGGAACCATCCTCCTGCCTCAGCCTCCCAAATGCTGGAATTACAGGCATGTGCCACCATGCCTGGCCTCACATTTTTATATGATCTATTTAACCTCATGTCAGAATATATTTGTCAGCATAGCTATTTCTTGTTTTCTTTGAAGTTCTCAATTTGCATTTTATATATATATATATATATATATATATATATATATATAT
>RJWT010049555.1:0-10992 GCA_004365215.1 Cuniculus paca | reverse complement strand
CCAGCCTGAACGGCATAGTGAGACCCTGTCTCAAAAAGAAAACAGGGCTGGGGATCTAGCTCAGCGGTCTAAGTGCCTGCCCGGTAAGTGCCAGGTCGTGAGTTCAATCCCGGGTGCCAAAAAAAACAAAAAAAACTGCCCTTCTGGATCATGTTCAGTGCTTTAAGAATGGATTTTACTTTCTGCAATACCAGGATCACTGCCTCTGGTTTCTTTTTTGTTTCTCATAAATCTCATAGATCTTTGCCTATTTCTCTGTTATCTTTTCAGCTCACCATCTAAAATTTTATTTTAGTTTGTTTGCTTTCTCTTCAACTTTCTCACTGTGGATAAATGCACGTAGCAGAATTTACCAGTGTGACCACTGCCACTGTACAGCTTTGCAGCACCCAGCACGGTCATGTGTTATGCAGCCGTCACCCCACCCATGTCCACGATTTCTTCGTCCCATCACACTGAAACTCTGCACCTGTTACACACGCCTCTCCCACTTGCCAGCAGCCACCAGGAGCATCTCTGCTGTCAGGCATGTTACCCCGCTACACACCTCATGGAACCCCACAGGACTTGTTTTTGTGATTGGCTTATTCCACTTTTTTACTTCCTCACGGTTTAATGTAGTACAGAATTTCCTTGCTCCTTAAGGCTGAGTAGTCTGCAAGGCATGTGTCTCATAAAGAAAAGCATACCCCAAATAGTCAGAGAACTCCTAAAAGTCACCAAAAACAACCAGCCCAATGCAGAGTGGGCAAAGGACATAAACTGACATTCCTCCAAAGAAAATACACAAGAGGGAATCGCCACAAGAAAAGACAGTCGGTGTCACCATTCATTAGGAAAACGCAAACAAGGAAAAACCGCCCTGCAGAAGGACAGCTGCTTTAAAAAAAATAAGTGGCAGCGCCAGGGAGGAGGGGAGTGGGGAGTGATAGCAAGCCGTGTGCATCGTGAGCAGAAACGGAGCACTGTGCGGCCTCCTCGCAGCGTCACCCCACGACCTACCTGGCAATGCCACTGAAGAGTGCGCCCCGGGCCGAGAGCAGGGTCTGCACCCCCAGGCTCACAGCAGCGCGTCGCAGCCGCCCTGGCGCCCACTAAGCAGCAAGTGGGTCCCGCGCTGCGGAGGCTCTCAGCCTCTCGCCCAGCGTCACTTTCAGTACACATACTTGGATCCTACTTTCTGAGGAAAGCTTCTTTTTTTGGAGCTGGATATTAAACACAGGGCCTTTGCACAGATTGCACCACAGCCCTCTGGTAGATGTTTGTTTTGGGACCGGGTCTCACACTAAGTTGCCCTGGCTAAGCACAAAATTGGAACCCTCCTGCCTCAGCCTCTGAGGGTGCTGTGATTCCACACATGTAGCCCCACTGCTCTCAGTTGGAAAATTTTGTTTTAATTGGTTGAACCCCAGTCTGTCATGGATGTGACTGACAGCTGGCTGCCGCTCTGCCACGGTGTTACGCAGACAGGCACTGTTACATTTGCACTGTGTTATGTTTGCCATGTTTCTTCATGAGGTGAGTATTCCTTCCTTTAACTTACAAAACTTTGGGGCATAAGAAAGTTCCTGTCACTGACATAGTCGCTACCTTTACCCGCAAAGCTTTCTGCACCCCGACTCCTGCTCCCTCAGAGTGGCCAGGCCGTGGTGAAGACCCTCGGTTCTCTGCCCTATCCAAGACTGAACGGGCGCTCCATTCACCTGTCATCTGTCTTAAAATTCCTGCATCTCGTTTTCATCATTTCTACTCTGTCAGTGCTTGCACACGAGTCCTCCAGTCCACCTTTGTTTTAACCGTTTGTATTTGTGTGCATGTGTGTGTGTGTTCATGTGTGTGTGCACGTGTGTGGTCACTCTCTCTGTTGTGGGCGTTTTCCCATCGCCACGGGCAGGAGGAAGTGCATCCCATAGCAGGTTTCTCAGGAATGTGTTGAGGGCACCCGACTCCTCGCCCTCCAGTGTGTGCATCTGACTGGCGCTCGATGGACACGGTGGACAGGAGGGGCCAGGCACACACGGTCCTTCCTGGAGGTGGAGGCGGCCAAGGGGTTTCCTTGTCTTGTTGGTCACTTTGCCTGTGAAATCCACAGGTTGAGCTGGGACACATCATGGAGTTAATTTTCCCAGATACGTGACAAACCCTCTCAAAATGAGATTCACCTGTTCTCTTACCATAAACTTCCTGTAGATTATAATTTTAAATATCAGTTCTATTCTTCATTTTTTCCTGCTGTTTTTAATCACACCAGCTGCACAAAGATTATTAGTTCTTTGCCTTTATGAGGCATGATAAAAAATACAATATAATTTTTTTTAAATTACAGTAAAAGACACATTAATCTCTCTCAAAATCTTCACCCTTGCTTCAAACACACTTGTCCCATCATCCTTGCCACTTCCTGCAGCAGCTCTGGAGTCCCCTTTCCTGGGTGTCTTTAGTTGCGCTGTCCCAGCTACCTCAGTGTCCTCAGTAGGTTGAAAACCTTCACCTTTCACGGTCATTTTGACTTTGGGGAGAGCCAGGAGTCACACAGTGCCAGATCCGGTGACTGAGGGGATGAGGACACAGCGTCATGTTTTTAGGAGCTGCCTTTCTGTCAGATGGCACTTAGAAGAAGCAGTCATTGTATTTTTGATCACACCTCATAAAGACACTCAGGAAAGAGGACTCTAGAAAGTGGCAAGAAAGATGGGATAAGAATGTTCAAAGAAAAGGGATTCATGGCAGTATGTCATTGACTGTTATACGTTTTTGAAAATTTAAACATCTACCTATTCATCAGTCACCCTTGTCTTCTGTGTGATCCCAATCTGTGTGAGTTAATCTTGGTTCTCGACTAGACTGAGAAACACCTAGGAAGTTAATGCAGCACAGTTCTGGTTGTGCCCGTGCGTGTTTCCAAGGTGACTGGATCATGAGGGCTTTCCCTTCCTCCCTGGGTCAATCCACAGATGAGAACAGAGTTGGATGGCACTATTGGGAGGTGGGGAAACAGAAGGCAGGTCCTGGCTGGAAGGAGTGGATCGCAGGGGCGTGGCCTTGGGGGCCCTAGCCTGGGTCCATGAGCTTAGGGACAATGTCCTGGGTCTTCCTTGCGTTCTCTGCTTCGGGCTGCCATGTGGTAGCAGCTGTCCTCTGCAAGGACATCCCTGTTTTGCTGTGGGCCTCACCGTGAGCAGCAGAGCTGACCATGGCCGAAACCTCTGAAACCGTGAGCCATACCTGTCCTCCCTGCAGCTGATTTATATCCACTTCACTATTTTGTCCGAGCAATAAGATGCTGACGAACAAACTGCTTCTTGTTGACACATTTTCTGTCTTTGTTTCATTACATTCTCCTGGTTGATTTCCTGCCTTTATTCCTTACCTTTTATTAAATTTTTATTACAGCTTATTCTTTTGGAGTTGTGTTGACATGACTCAATCAACACTGGGTTTTTAATTTTGAGATAATTTTATCATTTCTATGCATTTTTTTCCTGGGTTTACTTAACTGTAATTTCTTTCTGTGCTTTGTTGATTTCTATTGTTGCAGTTTACATTTCTGATTCAAAAAGTAGTTTTTTATATCCCAAACACCTCTTTGAGTATGTATATTCCATTGTGGAATGCTCACTGACAGTTTTCTTTTGCTTCGTTATTTTTTGCTTGAGTGTGGAGTTTTGTTTGTTTTGTGTCACAGATTTTTGTTGTTTTTTGTCTTTTCTGTTAAGGTTTGAATCTCAGTTTCTGACATTTTTGTGATGATTCTACATAAATTCATTTATTTTTTCTCGTTGGTTTTTGGGCAGTGGGATATATTTTGGGTTTACTAGGTTAATGGTGCACAGAGAAAAATACCGATCCCTTATGGAATATTCTGCTTATCTTGGTACAAAGAGAGTAAGTGTGTCCTATGTTTTTATTTCTCTCTTCTCTCATGGAACCCTAAGCGCTCCCCTTTCACTCCCATGCTCCTTCATCAGTTTCCAACCAAGGACTCCTCCCTACACGTCCTCTCCTCCTGACCCAGTGCTGTGTGTGCTGACGAGACCGCTCTGACAGGCTCATGACATCGTGTGTGTGCCGAGTTCCTCCTCTCTGCTTCTCAGACCTTCCAGGACACGGCTCCCAGGGGTCTCAGCTTCCTTGTGGGTGTCCTCATCCTGACAGCAACCCTCCCGCAGTCTTGGGCTTTTCTAGCCCCTGGCCAGTCTGCACCTGCCATTCCCAGTGAGCCTCATGCTGGAGGTGGGCGAAACAGGGAAAAACCTGCGCCTTGCGATTTTGTTACTTTTTGTTCTTTACCTTCGTTATTTTGAAATTTGAGCTTGTTTTTTGTCTTTGGACTATACTGTGGGGGTGGTGCCTGTGATTTTATTTTTCTTTCCTTTTTATGTCATTGTTTGAGGAAATAGTAGGAGATACAGACTTAGGCAGCTGCCATGGTCTTTCACTGTATGGAAATCAAAGGATTTAAAAGATGCAATTTATTATTTTGCTTGCCAATGTTTAAAAATGTATAGTCTGACAATCTATAGGAATCTAGAAAAGGACACCTTTTAGGCTAGGAAGCTAAGAGGGCATTAAAACCCAGAGCAGCAAGCTGGGTCTAACTGCAGAACAGCCCACGGTTTAATCTCTGGAGGGTGTGGGCTGGGAAGACAGAAGCTGCAAATGAAATTCCTAAATAATGCTGAGTCCACCGCAGGACTCACACGAGGGAAAGAAGGTGCAGACTGGGACTTCCCAAGATCAGAGACGAAGTGTGGAAATTTGTGATGTCAGCCTGCATCCTGCAGAAACCTGGCATTTCCATCTGTTCTGAAGGACGTTCTGGAACACAGATGTGAGGTGAGCATGACAATGAGTCCTGACCAACAATCCCTGGATTGCGAGGCACTTAGTAGAAGCAACTGCCAAGAGAATAAAGACCTCAACAGAACTACACGGGATTTTCACAGAGGATAGCGTGGCCAGCCACAAGCTGACAATGCAGGTCAAAACTTATGGGAAGCAATACATCATGCATCTAATCAACAAGCAAAATAGATAGCATTATTAGACATTAAGAGTTTCAAATAACTGGATAGTTTAATAGAGCAGTTAAGATAAGCATGTATGGGAATACAGAAATTACAGGAATCAAGTGGAAATGCTGGAAATGAAACATATAATACCCCAAGTTAGGAATTTCTCCAGCAGGCTCATCAACACAAAGCACTGCACAGCTGAGAAAATGTTAGTTATCTTAAAGACGAGTCCTTAAAACTGAAACATAACAAGAAAGAGTAGAAAAATATCAAACCTTCAGGGAGCCCCTTCACAGTACCCAGTGACCTCACAAACATTGTTGGAATCAAAGACAGATAAAAGAAGAGAGAGAACAGGGAAGTAACCATATGAAGAGCAGTGGCTGAAACTTCCAAGAGTGGTGGAAGGTACAGGGGTACCTCAGTTCACAACTCGGTTTGTTTCACGATTTGGGGAAGATGGCCACATTTGTGTTTGTTACCTAGTGTGTAGTTTGTGAGTAGAAGCAAATAGTGCTTTTTTTTGAGAACCAAATTGTTTGTGAACAGAAGCATTCATGAACCAAAGAATTACTGTATTAAACTGCAAACCCAAGGGTCTCAGAGATTAGCAAGCAGTAAAAATTCCTAGCATGTAGGCTTGCCTCTCTCCATGCATATCATGTTCAAATTGACTAAGAATTTTAAAAGAGAATGTCTTCTGAAGGCAGCTGGAAGGGAGAAAAGAGAAACTTCTTATAGAAAAAGAAAGATACAAGTAGGTAGTGCAGCAGACTCTGGTCAAAAGCTATGTGATTTAGGGAACAATGGAACTGTGCTTTTAAAGTATGAAGGGAAAACCATTGTCCCAGAGGCTGATGCCCAGTGAAAATGTCTTTCAAAACTGAAACCAAAGCAAGGATTTTTTTTTCCAGACAAAAGCTAAAAGAATATTGTTAGCAGATCTACAAAATTAAAACTATGTAATAGCAATCTGAATTGTGCTTAGCACAAAGAAGCGAAAGGTCCTAGAATTAGTAAAATGAAGGTAAATTTGAAAGATGTTTTGTTCATACTGGTTGTAATAATTTTAAAATATAACTGAGTCTTCAAAGGAGGAAGGGAACCATTAAAAAGGAACAAACATGTACTAGTATAAAATAAAAATTGAAAGAAAAAATAAATAAAAATTTTAAACATGAGCAAAGATACAAAAGCAAATGTGTGAGTGACAGCACAGGACAGCTGGAAGCAAAATGCTTTAGGTCTTACATGAAGACAACTTAAAAACAGACTGCAGTGCATTAAAGACGCGTATTGTAAGGTTCACATCCAACACTGAAAATGCTTCAAGGGACAAATAAGTTGATAAAGGAGGTAAAATAGAAGCACAAAAACAATACAAAGAAGACAGGAGGAAAAAGTAGAACACAGACCTTTGTTCATGTGAGAAAGGTTCTCCAGATGGATAACATTTTTTTAAAGAAAGTTAGACTCACCTACAAAATTCCATGTTAAACATGAGACACAAATAGCCTACAACTAAAAAGATGAGAAAATATACCATGTAAACACATAAAAAGAAAATCGAAGCGGCTGTGTTACTGTCAGATGAGGTAGACTGCAGAATGAGGAATAACATCAGGGAGACAGGAAACCACACGCTTGTTAAAAGGGCAACATGTCAAGAAGACATGTAACAACATGAGTACACACGCATGCATGTGTGTCTGTGTGTGGGGTGTGTGCAGCTGCGCATTCCTGATGGGAACGAAGGTACCGGATCAGTCTACAGGATAACCTGGGTACATCAGCCTTTCCCTGCAGTGGCTGATAAAGGGAGTAACCAGAAGGAGGACACAGAGGGCCCAACAGCATCAGGTCCCCTTGTGACATCTGCAGGCCACACTGCACTATCAAGACCACCAGCATCTGTGGAGAACTCACCAGTGTACGTGGGGTTTCAGCCACAAAGCCAAGAGCAACAAATTTTAAAACATTGCAATTATACAGAGTACATCTGACCCCAGCGGAAATGAACTAGAAATCAGTGATAGAAAGCAATATGAAGAAAACCTCCAAGTATTTGTATGATATGCTTCTCAATAATCCAATGTCCAAAAAGTCATAAAGGAAATCTTAAAACATTTTAATTGAATGAGAATGAAAACAAGTGTCAAAATTTCTGTAATACAGTTAAAACGTGCTTAGATGGGAATCTGTAACATTAAATGTTTGTATTAAAATACAAATGTTTAAAATTACAGTATAAAAAAGAAATGGAAGATATCAAGATACTGTTCAAAAACAGGCAAATTTGTTAGAGATCAAAAGAGAACTGTTAGAAATGAGGAAGAAAAGTATACTTATCAATTTAGAATTCCATACCCAGCTGAAGTATCACCAGTGACAAGAAAGGCTGAGTTTAACATGGGTGTAAGTTCATTTTAGGAAAACTTCATAAAGGATATAGGAGGAAAGCAGAAGAGATTTGTGAGAAGCAAAGATGAACTGAAAAACAATACTTGGGGACAAATCTGAACAAGAATTCCCTGAACAAAGCAACAGTAGCAAAGCCGTCTGCTCCTAAGTGCCATCAAGCAGCACGGCAGGACTTGTCTCCCAATCCCAACCGGGCATTCTCGCTGCTGGCTGAAGTCTCAAGGCGCAGCGTGTGTGGTGACAGAGGCAGGGAGGGAGATGCCCCTTGCATCACCACCGCCCTTAATGCAGTCAGCCTTCGGCATCTGTGGGCTCTGCACCTGAGGAGCCTACCAACTGTGGGTCAAAAGTATTCCAGAAAGTGGTATGTCTGCACAGAACATATGTGGTCTTTTCTTTTTGTCATTGTTCCTTAAGCAATGCAGTCTGACAAGAACTTACATAACATTAGTATCAGGTGCTAAGGAAGATGTAAAGTACATGGGAGGGCAGGTGTAGGCTATGTGCAAACACTGTAACGCTTTACCTAAGGCTCTTGAGAGCCTCTGG
This sequence comes from Cuniculus paca, assembly GCA_004365215.1. NCBI lineage: Eukaryota > Metazoa > Chordata > Mammalia > Rodentia > Cuniculidae > Cuniculus > Cuniculus paca. The sequence continues at coordinate 3,007 of RJWT010049555.1, read as the reverse complement.
GTGTGCGTGTTGGGGGTCCCGATGGTTTCTCTGCTGACTGAGGGCCAAGGCCTTTCTCACTGTGCCAAAGCAAGGCTTTCTACTCCCTCACCAGGCACAGGATTCCTCTCCTGTTCCTGCCCCTGTGTCTGAACTTTATGATGCAGTGAAACAAATGCCAGAGCCAGGGGGAGCTAGGTGGTCTAGATCGTCTACAAGAACAGGCTCTCTCCAGGTAAGAATGGAAAGACAGGTCCACAGGACCAATTTTCAGCAAGTGGCATTGTGACATTGTGTTGGGGACTTTTTACTGTACATGAAAAGAAACCACGAGAACCCCACCTCTCCTCCCGTGGGAAAAGCAAGGAAGGAGAGCCCACTCACGGTCCAGTGTCTCCCCCGGGACCTGTGCCCAGTGGCTGCCTTGTTCCTCTTGCACTCTCCCATAGCTCACGCCACACCTTAAATGTTCAGAACAATCTAAAAGCGTTAAGGCAGCTCTAATTTACTCAGCAGTTCAGAATCAAAGAACGAATACCAGGTCAAGCTGGGAGGCAGCTGGCCTCCTGAGACTGGGACAAGCATGTAGGGCGTGAGTGTCCCTTGTGGAGTGGCCTCCCGAGGGAATCCTGCGCCCTCTCTGATGCCCCAGCTCTCACACAGTGTGGGAACTTGCTGAAAGGCCAAACGAATGGGCAGAATCCCAGTGAGGGAGCGTAGAGCTCAGGGCATGTGGGGACAGGACAGGCAGAGATGCTTCTCTGAGAATGCGAAGGAAAAAGCAAAGCCCTAGATTCGCCAACCAAGTGCCACAGCACCCCAGTGCCCCATGAGAAGCTCTGATGCCTGTGTAGAGCACCACTGGGGCCAGACTCTGACCCTGCAGTGCCCAGGGCCTCTCCTGCTACAGACATACAATCGTGTCAGGAACAGACCAGAAAAACCTAGCGATAGGAAGAGATGAGAGACCAGAGGCATGAGTTGAAAGTAATGTTCACTTGTGACAAACAGCAAAGATACACTGGAACAGAAAATCTCAGACAAGGAGGCACAGCTGGACAGAGCCCATCCTCTCCCTGACAAGGCGAGTAGGGAAGGGTAGCTCCCACACTACTTTGTCTGAAATTTAGATTGCGACTTTAACTTTCTTTTGATTAGTACTCACGTGTCTTATCTTCCTCCATTGTTTTGCTTTACATTTAGTTGTGTCTTTATATTTAAAGTAGGTTTCTTATAGGCAGTACATAGTTGGATATTGCTTTTTTTAATCTATCTGATGACCTATGCTTCTTGAACAGTTGGTATAGTTTCATGAAAACTTTTATTATAGTTGCCTTCTAATTCTATTCTCTGTGGTGCTTCTGGGTGAAGGTGAATTTTTTCATCTCATGATCAGTGATAGTCTACTGTTTATTTGCATGCTTGTTAATTATTCTTTGAAGACCAGCCATTGTGAATTTTACTTGGTTGTGTGTTGGACTTTATTTTATTCTTAAAACTAATATTGACCTTCAGTCTTTTTGCCCGGTTAGGTTACTGTGAAGCAGTTTGATCTTTCTGAGGCCTGCTTTTAAGCTTTTGAAACCAAGCAGCGTTAAATGTCCCTCTGACTGAGATTATATAATTCTGAATGTCTCGTGTGTTAGGACTTTTTTCCATGTGTACTGGCAGGACCATTATCTATTTCTGGCCTGCGTGAGCTCATCTTACCTGTCCTTCGAGGGGCTGTTTTCTTAGCCTTGAGTGCTGCCTCATAGACGCTTGCTGACCTGTGCCCCGCTGCAGAGTGGGCCGTTGCTCTGCAGACGGCTGCCTCTCTTTCTGTCATTTGGTGAGGACTGGATGTGCGTGTGCATGCATGTCTTCTGGTCTGTCTCTAGCCAGGACTCAATCGTGAGAGCTGCACCCTGATGACATTATCTAATTTTTTAATGTATTTTTTAACACGAGTTATGTTAGTTAGCTTTCCTGTGACTGGGACACAATACTTGACACACATAACTTAAAGGTTTAATTTGGTTTACAGTTCACAGGATTCAGTTCATTGTTGGCTGCTCCAAGGCCAAAACATCATGGTGAAAGGGCATAGTGGAAGCAAAGCTGTTCAGTTCATGTTGGTCAGACAGTGGAGCATAGGAGAACAGCACCAGAGAGGAAGGGATGAGTGACCAGATATGGCACCCAAGGTCATCTCTGTGTGACCCATCCAGACATGCCAGGTGGCTCCCAGGCTGATCAGGTTGACACAATACTTAACCACCACAGAAGAATAGACAAAACATGAGGATGTGTGCACCCCACCGGTGCATGAACAGCATGCCCACAACAAAAGGATGGCTCGGGACACCTCAGAGTACGTCCTGGCCCAGGAGCCCCAGTCTGCACCTGCCCACTCACAGCAGGGACACATGCAATACAGTTATGCTGGGGGGCAGGAAGGGGTAGATATGTCCTCTAAAGAAGAATCATGACCTGGACAACAATGGTGCAGGCCCAGGGAAGCAGTCCATGTACCAAGGCAATCAGACCCATACAACAGCCTGACTCACCGTGACTGTGCTGTTGCTGCAGCATTTAGTGGCCAAGCAGTTCTCAGCCAGCTTTGCCAAGCAGCACAGGAGACAAGGCAGTGTGAGCATGTCTGACTCCCACTGGTTGGCTCTGGGCTCCTAGAAGACAAGCGTGCCTTTGCTGGCCTCACCTGATGGACTCCGAAGGAGACACAACTGGGCCACTATCGCGTGCTCCTCCTTGGTTGTGGTTCTCTCAGGGTCAGTGGTTTCCCAAAGTTGAATGGAAAAGGAATCAGGCCTTAACTATCAAATCTTGATTGTTAAATTTTTTCCCCACAGAAAAGAATTCAAAACACGATAAATATGAAAAAAACTCAGTTCTTGGCAAAATTCTTCAAAATATTGGAAGATCGCCAGGTAACTTGGAAGAACAGACAACTGACTCTTGGTCTGGGGGTTCATTCCGGGCAAAGGAGGAGACAAGTACCCCTTAGCTCAGCTCAGGGGCTGCTGTG
>RJWT010049554.1:0-10993 GCA_004365215.1 Cuniculus paca | reverse complement strand
TTGATCCTTGTGTTTCTTCAAGGAAGTGGCTGGAACTGCAGCCAATGTTACATGGATGAAAGCATCACAGTTTTAGCAATCATTCTAGTACAGGTGTGTGAGTGTATGTGTGTGTTCAAGTCCCTTGCTGAACACACTAGTGTTTGGTTATTTGGTGGTAAGAATGGCAGGATTTTTTCAGTTCACTGTCTCTTAGATTTCCTTTAGTAGTAGCTGATCAGAATCAGAGGAGAAATCTGATCAGGATAATCCAGGATGCAGCAGAAGTTTGGAATACTGGGAAAAGTATGCAAACTATTAAGGAGAGTGTATGAACCTTGCAAACACAGGTGATAGAAAGGAATGGGATAAAACACAAAAAGCATTTGAGAGACAAAAAGGCCGGTAAAGTCACAGAACAGGGAGTGTTGGTTAACAGACACGATAAGAGGGTTATGGTCCTCAGAAAAAAGCAAGAAGTTGGCACTAGTTAATGTAACAGAGGTAAATCTGTACCTTGTAATAAGGTCCAAGGTTTTTTCCATTTGATGAGTGGCCAGTGTGGTTTAGAATAAGAGGTCAGATGTTCCACTAGATAGGACTAATGAGTTAGCAATTAGAGGAGCGGTTCTCAACCCTGACTGCATATCACAATTACCAAGACAATTTTAAATACATCAATGCCCGGGTCCCACAGGCCAATTGAATCTAAATTTGGAGGTTGACAAGTTGGAAAACTCACCCAGTGATTCTTCTATGCAGGCAGAATTGAGAACTAGGACAGAGCAGTTGCTCATGCCTAGAGAAGTTACTATAATCTTGCCAGTCCATCTAGTTTCACCTTTTACCAGCTAAATCAGAACATTTGGGGTCAAGATCTAAGTAAAAGCAGTTTAAAAATTTCCTTCAGTGTCTCCAAGCAAGTTTAGGGTTAGAGGGATTGTATCCCCTGACCCGCTATATATCACTTATTGGGTGAAATTTTACTGTATGGTAGGCTTTGTGTACAATAAAACTCTAGAATTTATTAAAGTATAAGGCACAGAAAGGAATCCAAATGCTATTTGTGTTATCTCTGACAGTTGAGTACATGCTTCTAGTTTAGCAAAACCTGAGCAACAGAGGTGTGAAAACTGGAAGAAACATTAGAAGAGTAACCAAACTCCCTCCTGTTGTATATCAGAAGAGGCCAAGAAAGGATAGTTGAATTGCTCATGATCACTTGGCTAGTTAATAGCAGAGTCCTCTGATGGGATTTTTTCCTCCCCAATTTTCTTTCTACTTTACAATTCTGACTTCATTAAAACTCTTAGTTTTGAAACAAACAAACAAACAAACAAACAAAAAACTAGAAAGGGTTTGACCTAATTTATAAAATCTACAAAATACATAGACATGAGCAATGTGAACTTGTCCACAAAACTCCAGGACATCAGAAGTAAAAGGTACTCTAAAAGCACAAAAAAGATTGCTTTAAATAAAGTAAATTTATTGGGCATGGTGATGCATGCCTATAATCTCAGCAGTCTGGGAGGCTGATGCAGGAAGATTGAAAACTTGAGCCCAGCCTGGGCAACTTAATGACTCAGCAAGAGCCTGTCTCAAAATATAAAAATAAAAAAAGGGCTGGGGATGCAGCTCAGTGAGAAGGCTGAGTTCAATTTTCAATATGGAGGGGGAAAAAAAAGCAAATTAAACTATTAAAGAATGCTGTTTAACTTCATGGCCATGAGAATTTTTGAAGCCGAAGAGACAGCCAATGGGTACCCACTCTGTTTACTTGAGAGGGTTAGAATATTCTTGGTCTTCAAACCCAGGAGAACGTGTGGGTTTCCCAAGGTCACATACTAAACTGTAAAGGAAATTTTGCAATCAGTACTTAGCCCCTCAGTCATGTGACTCTCATGAGTTTTCGTATTCCCAGGGGTGGTGAGTCCAATGGCTGAACTAACCTGACCTAGAAGAAATCAGAACCAAAGCAGTTCTCTTTGTGGGGTAAAGTTAACTGCATGTGATTTTATTTTGTTTGTGTACTTCCTTGTCTACTCATGTACTTTAGTTTCAGTATGTGATCTTGTTAAAAAAAAAAAAGAAAATTACCAAGCACTGCCCACCCACCTGAGTGATGCCCTTCAGGATACAGGCTGCTAGCTGCTAATAGCACTGCTGTTTTCTGTCCCATATGTTTGCCAGTGGCTCTAGTGAAAATACTACACCAGCTGATGAGGCCTAAAAGTAAACTGAAAGAGGCAAAACAAGTAATTTAAATCATAGAACTGGATGCAGAAAGGTCTCCATGAGATGAGTGGCTAAAATATAAGCAGATGCAGCTAAGTGGGAAGCAAACAGAAATCCATGTACTTGGACACAGTACATAAATATGGAGGAGAAAGGAACTTGTCTTACTGAATTCGAAGGGATGTTACTGGAAGAATTTCTAACCTGGAGGTTCATAGATCATTCATAGGCTTGCGGGTATCTGCTATCCCCAGAAATTGTTTCCAAAACCTTTATGTCTATCTACACTTTTTTCTGGGAACAGTTTCCATTATTTTTATTTAATATGCAAAATAAAAAGACAGATTAGTTTTTTTTATTTTAAAGAGAAAAAATAACAATAACAGCAAAACAGAGTTTCAAAATAGGCTAGTAGGAGAGTAACGACAGGTTAGATTTAAATGTTTTAACTAAGAAAAATAAAAGGAAACTACAGTCAGATTTAATCTCAATATGAGGAAGAAAGTTCTCACATTTCAAGCTGCCCATCACAAATGTTTCAAATTTTCAGACCATCTGGCAAGACTAACATGGAAGGGATTTAAGCAATGGATGGGATGGGTAGCTGGGAGGAGTTTTTATATTTCTATAAAATGACTGTGTACATGGAGACAGTGCCCAAGTATAATTAATGTGAAAGCAAGGGTCAGGAAGTCTCAGAGCATTTAGGCCCCAAACACAGAGGCCATAACAGGCTATGACAGGAAGTGTGGGTAGTAGGCCTCCGGGCAGATCTTGATTACAGACTGACTGACTCGAAGGATGCACTAGTAGTTGTGTTTTGCCTTTGAGTCTAGAGCAGGTGAATTGGTCATTTATGGTATCTGATAGATAAAATACCCACAAACTTATTATAAGGAAGTTGGTAGAGAAATAACAGGTGAGGGTATAGTGGTTAGGACTATGTTCTGCAGAGTTAGGCTGACTGAATTTCACCCCTACCTCCATGTTTACTGGCCATGTATGACCTTAGAGGAGTTCCATAGCTACATTGTTCTTCGCTCTTCATATGTACAAGGACGGTGTTAGTAACCGGCATTACAGGTGGGGAAAGCAAACATAAAAAGCCATATAAAGGATTAAAAATCATGCCCAAGAATGTTAGCCACATGAGTGTATTTCTAGTTATTGGTTGAAGCTGTTCGAATTCTGTTACAAACTGTCATTTATTTGCTGTATGATGTAGGGAAATTTCCTCACCTCTCCAGGTTCATGCTTTTCACTGAAAAAATAGCAAACACATTTACATTAGGCAGAGATAACACCTCATTTAACACCGCCCCGAAGAAGTAAGAGGCTCAAAGCATCCTGGCCTCGCTCAGGATGCAGGGTTCAACAACAGTTTTATAAATGTAGGCTTCTACTAGTACTTTAACTCTTACTTTGCAAGCAGTGCTTTAGTTTACGTTTGCAAATCATCCGCAAAGCATAGTATCTTTTCCCCCAGTAAGCTTTGTTAGCACTTCATCCATGTTTTGAGTTCTAAAAACCTACTCTACACTTTTAATTCAGAATGTCTGAGACAGTTTTTTTTTAAATTTTTTTTTTATATCTGTAGATTTGAAGAAAGTCCTGATTTGGCCTCTAACTAGAGTGGGGATTTATTCCCAGGCTAGAGAGGAGCTCTGCTTCCCAAGGTTCCGAGCCTTGGCCACCTGCTCATGACTGACTCTGCTCGGCTTGAGTGCTTTTGAACAGGGAGTGCCCTGCTAATTGGCTGGGGAGATGTGTCATACTTTACAGTCTATTTAAAGTTTTCTTTTTGCCTTAAAATGCAATGTATATATGTATTAATGTGTAACCAGTCATAAACCCTTAATTACTGATGAAACCTCATATGAAGTATAATAGGTTTTTGCTTTTAAATTTAGCTTCAAATCCTAAATTAGAAATGTGGGCAAGCACACATCAATGGAGCCTATTGGTTTGGACGCTACTATTTCAAAAGTTTGTCCTAATTGGCTAGACTGATGTGTGCCTTTGCTTAATAAGTCATCCTCTTTATAACATAAATTAATAGCATCCCCAAACAATTTAAGAGACTTAAAAGAACTGCTTTTAAGTACCTTGAAGTGCTTTATAAACAACTACTGCAGTGGTAATAGTTACGTTACTCTTATCCATTCATCACAGCTCTTTTTGAGAGGAATCAGAGATGAAGTTGACCACACAAATCTTCCAATCTGGTTCTTGGCACTCTCTGGAAGGGCTGTTTTTCTCAGGTACTTATCTTCTAGGCTACTTCTGCTCTTCTGTTTTTGCTTTTCTCACCTATCATATCCTGCTTGGCTGCCATTTTAATGTATTATTTATGCAAAGTCTTTGAGAGCTAGTCCAGGCTCATTTTCAGCTATCAGATTTTCCACGGGCGGTTGGACTTTTTCTGGGGTATTTGGGAGATCTGCCCTCTGATAGTTATGCTGAGCTAAAAGTAAAACAATTAGGAAGGCGCTGGCTCCATGTCAGACTCTCCTCCATCACCAGATGACATCTCAGGGACACCCTGCCAAGCCCTGCAGCCCGGAGCTCCTGGCAGCTTCCCGCCCCGAAGCCCGCCTGCTTCCCGCTCAGCCATGTGCCGCGTCCTTGCTGGCCTGCTTTCTCTGCTGAGTAGAACTTCCTCCTCCAAAGCCTCAATTTAAAATGTTGGTGTTTAAACATTTCCTTTCCTGAAGCCGAAGAACTGTTAAGAGGCGATTTCTCATCTTGTATTCAAAAACAGAAGATTTCAGTCAACTCTTAGATGTACACTTTTTTCATTGTGGAAGCAATGCAAATTAGGGCTATAATCCAATCTTTTTTCTTTTTCTTTTTTTTTTTTTGGTGGCACCAGGGATCGAACTCACGACCTCATACTTGCCAGGCAGGCGCTTAGGCCACTGTGCTAAATCCCCAGCCCCTATAATCCAGTCTTAAAATAGCTGTAAAGTCAAGGGAGAAAAGCTCTACCCTTTCCTCCTTGCCCCTGAAAATGTAGCTGTGTGGACTCTCATGGTTCCCCAGTGACTGCCCTGCAGTAGGACACAGTGAGGAAAATCGATTCTGTGCGATGACTTTCTAGAAGGATTTGTGATGCACACACTGCTGAGAAGACATCACAGCTTGGTGGCAGCTGTTCACGGGGGCTGCTCTTTGAGGACACTTAGACTGAGTCCTACAGGACCAGACCTCCATGGTCCTTCCAGGAGGAGCTGGGGTCTAGGAGGGAGGAAGGCCTGTCCGGCACAAAGGCAGAGGGCATTTCTGGATTGTTACAGCCAGAACGGTGCCTCGCTGGGTACAACGAGTCTTCAGCCCATGCCTGGAGTGTGAGGGAATTGCAAGCATCAGACCAGTCTGTAAAGGGGAACAGAATGAGTGCAGATGCCAGCTCCTTAGCAAAACTTTCATGGCTTTTGCAAATTTTTCCTCATAAACAGAAAAAAGGATTCTTGACTGGCATTGGTGATAAAAACTTCTATTCTCAGGGATTTCATGGAAATAAGATTAATTTTTACTTCAAAAGATAATGGTGAAGTAAATATAAAATACAAGTCGAATAATTATGATGCAGACTGGTTAGAACTAGTGAGCTGAGTTAATAAATTATTTAGAGTGCAATGACTTTCAACTGGAGACAGGACAAGATCCAGCTTAGCACATGTTCGAGAAAATTCCTTCTTTCAGTAATACTTGGGAATGATGAGCTGCGCGCTACCTCTGCCTCGCCACTGAAATGTGTATGCAGGTGTACATCCACTCCAAACTTCCATGCAAAATCACGTATTTAAGTAAAAAGCCTATATCTAAAGTTTTGGTTAGAAAAAGATTGAATTAATCACAAAATTGGTGGTGTTAAATGCTGACTGCGTGAGGAAGAGAGGGAAGCTACTTGAGATTATTACTTTCTACTTCATTCAAAAATGCAAGTTGATTTATTATTAATCCACATGAAGAGCTAGTTACAGGATTGCAATTCCAAAAGGAAAATTTCAAAATTGCAGGTTGTGATTATCATCCTGGTCCCGTCGCGGAGGCTGTCACACAGCCCACACTTCTGCTTTGCCCTTTCTAGGAATGATTGCTCAGGCCTGAGGCTGTCTTAGGAACCTGCACATTGACCTAAAACACCATGGAATAAAAACAAAATGTTCTCCAGTCACCTGGTGTTGGATTGAAAACCAACAACACATATGTATTTTCTAGGTACCATATTTTAGAAATGGCACAACTTGGGTAGGGTTTGAGAAAAATAGATGAGGAGGAAGAAAATGAAAATAAGTTAAGGCTGTCCTCTGGGAAGAAAGATTAGCAGATGGAGGGTGAAGATAAAACTTGGGATTCACTTTGTCTCATGGCTTAAGCACAGCATGTGGTCCTTAAACTCTGATGTCATGAATGTAGCTGATTTTACAGGACAGTCGATCAGGTTTCCCATCTTTAGTGCTCTCTTCCTAGAAAGAGTGATTTCGAGAGCCCCAGTGGGCAGGGAACTTGCTGATTGTGCTTTGTAGGGAAAATTGGGGAATTTGAGGTGATTCCCCTTCTCCATCTGGGCACTTTGTGCTCTACGAAGTTCATTATTTCTGTTTAATATCCTGTCTTTTTCCCTACTGGGATGGTTAAAAACGGTTTTCAGTTTTCTTCTAACCTTTCATCTTACCTAGCTTCTCTTTCTAAGGACATTACTGTCTTTACTTTTTAAGTCATAGATAAAGTCAAGTCCATTTGTTTCCCTCTTCTGTTAAACTTCCAGCATTTATAACCTCACTCACCACTGCCTCCTCCCTTCCTGCCTCCCTAAGGGAATCCTTCCTCTCCACTTCGGACTTGTTCAGTTAGTTATGTGGCTTCTCATTTATACCTTCTTTCCTTTCTCTTAAAAACCAGTCAAAAAAGACTAAGAGAAGTTATTCTGCCTTCACCTCAAATTACTCTTCCGCCTTTGGACACCCAAATTTATATACTATTTACTTATGTTTTGTGCTCTTAATTTCCCGATCATTTCTGCAAATTGACTTCCATCTCTACAAACCCAAGTTTATAAAGATTATTAGTAACTGTGTAACTGCCAAACAGGAGCCGTTTTAGTTCTGTCTTCCTTCACCTTTCTGTAGCACCAAACTAATGATCCAATCTTGGTTTCCACCATGTCACCTTTGTGTAATTCCCTCCCTACATTTTTTACCGTCTCTTTTCCATTTCTCTCATTTTTTCTTTTTCTTTTTTTAATCCTCTTACAATGTTTTTGTTCACGCAGGAGTTTCTTGGCATCCTTTATTCTCCTTCAGTGCTTTCTCGCTGAGTTAGTTCTTCCCCGCACTCCGTGGCATCTGTCATTACCAGCGCTCCATCACCTACCAACACAAAATCTATTTCTCTCACACTCCTTCCTCTTTGAGTTCCATCTTATCTTAACAACAGTAGCGCTCGCATTCATATGACCATGTGCAATTTACCTGTTTTCTAACCTCAGCTTTTAAAAAATAATTCATAAAAGGTTACCATAGGATTAAATAATCTACCAAAATAAAGACCACAGAGTACTGATTTTTATGATTAGTAAATACCATGTCAAACATGATATGTGAAAGGCAGCTTTAGTGGACATGGACGGAGTGGGGTTTATGGAAGAAGCTGGAATAGAAAATCGCCAAGTGCCAGATTTTGCTTACGGGTGAATTTAGTGCTGTGGGATAAGCACAGTGGGACTGCTGTTGACAAATGAGATCAGCAACATGAGAAAGTAGAACTAGCTCCATCCAGCTGAGCAATTTAAAATGCTGAGTGATGTTTCACTTACATGCTATACTCCAAAAGGAAGACTTTTTTCATGTTTTCTGCAGGTGCGCCAGTGCATTCCTTGAATTTTTTGCATTTAGAAGCTTTAACCTAATGAATTGTATATTGTTTGTAATCCAAATAATAAAGACTGAATTATATTTGAAGATATACTTTTCTCATTTATTACAATGAACCTCAGGTATTGTAATGTAAGCTTCATAAAATGCATTTATTCATTCATTTAACTTTTCTTTTTACATATTGTGGGTGTTGTTATTTATGACGCACAGATGCTTGTCCCAAGAGGCTTAAAAACACATGAATAACTACATAATCCCCACAACGGGCATGTGCAACAGTTGAGAGAGGAAATTGTTTTGCTTAGAGAATAGGGCAGCATCTCAGGCCTGAGACTTCTTTCCTTGACCAAATTGCTCTAACAACTCAGGGATGCTACTGAGGAATCTGGCTCTGACATGTCCATGGGTCTGTATCCTAAAATAGTCTGGATATCAGCTCCAGGTTAGAATCTGGCATGCTTTCTTCCTCCTCGCCATGAACATATCCTCTTTTTACATCTTGTTCCCATAGGTCTGGTGTTGCTATGTCACCAAATACCTGCCCCCCTCATTTCTCCACTGGCTCTTAAATTGGACATGTTTGGCATCTTAGAACTGGCCTGAGAATTTTAGCATTGGTGGTTTGAATGTTCTGATCTTTCATCTCAAGTTAATGATTGAAGATCCAAAGATGTTAAATGAGATTAAGCCATCTTGCCTACATGATGGGTCCTCTATAAAAATCCCTGACTGCACTTCGACAAGTTTCCAAGCATACCCACCTGCTGGGAGGATGGTGTATCCCAGCTAAGCAGGAGCAGAATTTCCTCTACATAGGAGCCATGTGTGTATCAACTTATACATCTTTCATGAGACTGTTGATCGGTGTCCTTTTTATATTTTTTATTAATAAACAAGTAAATATTAACAAGTAATATAATTTCTTGGGCAGTTGACTGCATTCATAATAAAATGAAAGGTAATCTGGGTTTTTGAAGTTACTGAAACAATAAGATAATTACGATTTTTTCCCTTATTAAAAAGTTTAAAGATGAAATGGTGTATCCTCCAAAGTTCGATGAGCTGAATCTATTACCTCGATGCAATGAGCTTGTGAACTCAGGATAAGACTTGTAGAAAAATTAGTGTTTAACTTTTTAACAGTTATTGAACCCTCCGTAACAGAGAAAAGCTGTTCTGTTACAAAAATCTAGTAGAAAGAATCCATTCTCTTTGCATTTGGTCAGGACTTACTGCTGGTACTTGTTCTCATGCCCCAACATCCTCTTGTGGAGGAAGAGCCAATGTTTCCTGCCTTTCTGAGGGAACTGATTACAGTGACTGTTTCTATTTTGGTAGGACACATAAACACATTTCTATTGGGAAGAAAGCAGAGCATAGCATTGTTGGTGATTCAGCAAAAAACCAAAACAAAACAAAAATGATGGCTTTGGCCAGAGAAAAACAATTCAGATCTTCACAGCAGTGCCATTTCTCTGAAAACATTGCTGTTTAAATTTGCCTTTAGAAGAAAAAGGGACTGTCTATGAAAATTGTCTGAATTACAAGCTCATGGAAGAATCATACCAAGCGTGTCTGATAGAGATGTTTCCCGGGAATGAGATAATTCAATGTTTGGTTAGGCACTGCCTTCCAGATAGCACTCTTAGCCAATGTTGAGTTTTCTGCATTTTGGATTGCAAACTGTCAAAATCAACGTTTGCTTACACAGGGACAGAGAAAGGAATGGCTTTTCAGTTGAAGCCTGCAAATTTAGTTTGAGGACAGGATGATATAGTTGCTGTCTGAGATTTTTTTCCTTTTCTCAGGAGAAGCTTCAACACCAAGGTGACCCCATTTGACTTCTCACTGTTGGAATAAGTGGAGCCCAGCTACAAGATTGATATAGGGATGCAAGGTCAGGCAGCACCATTAGGTACAATTTTATTCATGGAACAAGGTAAATACACCTACAGTGTGGTCGATCTACCAGGAAGTGAGATGTTACACTGAGGGGATTGATTTGAAAATCATAACATGATTATTCATTCATTTACCGGATTTGTCTTGACCACTGACTGTGTTGACCCAGCTTCTGAGCTCACAGAGCTTGTGATCTGTTGGTGGAGACCATCAAGAAAGGAGATATAACCAAGATAATATTTTGAAAACACAAAGCAGATGTTATTTTAATTGTCAATAAATCACGGTACCCTCCAGCTCCCCACATTATGAACACATAAACGATCCATGCAATCCAAGCCCTTAGCAAAGGAGGAAGTTGCTAAGGGAGCTACAACCTAAGGATGAGTAAGAGCTAGGGTTAAATGAAGTCAGGCAAAAGCCAAAATAAGTACCAACTCCTAGAAGCCAGGGAGGGCGTTTGAGGAACAGAAAGAAATTTAGCACAGCTGGATTGAGAAGGAAAGTGGCAAAGGCTGAGAATGGAGAAGTAGGCAGAAGCCAGGTCAGCATGCATGGGTGCCCACGAGGAACTGAAAGGGGTTCACTGGGGTGAGAACCGACATATTTAAGGTCATCAGTTCAAATTGTGTCCTGTTTGACCATTAGAGTTCAGTTGATTTCCCAGCTAGCAAAATTAGGGAATATCTAAGGCCGTTCCTGTGATCCAATTAGGATGAAGACTTTATGTGAGCAAGAAAATGAAAAATAATTTGAGTGATGGCTCATATTGAATAAGGTGTAGGGAGCAATGGGCTCCACACTGGAAGGACATTTGCAACTGTTCTGATGGTTCATGTGTGACAAGGGTGAGCTTAGGCCCTGGCTCAGGAAAGAGGAGAAGAAAGTGCATGAGGCAGCTGTGAAGAGTTCCCTTTCTTATGAGGGCAGTCTCCCTCAAGACATGGGAGTTAGCATTCATAAGAGGCTTTGAAGATGATCCTCTGAAGAGA
>RJWT010049553.1:0-11000 GCA_004365215.1 Cuniculus paca | reverse complement strand
CAGAGGCCAGGTTGCTTAATCTTGTTTTGTAGCCATGTTCAAGACAACAGAAGAAATTAAGGGAAAATATCATCCTCTAATTTAAATAATCCCAAATATTAAGCAGGATCTAAATGCATAGACCAGGGCATCCATTTTTCTCTCTTATCTACTCTTACTTGACATCGGTTTAAGTGTCTTACTACTAATTAAAAAGTAAAAATTACAGTTTCCACACAGTGAGGATGGATTTCATTATTATTTATCTTGTTTCCTGATATCATATATAATATTTACTGAAGAGGATTTATGTATTTTTCCAAAAGAAATACTTTGCTTTGGGAAGAATGGTTTATGTCCCTTTCTAAACAGAATTTAATGATGTTCTCCAATGTCCCAACTTTATTCTTTTGTTGAACGCATTTGGCAGGTAAAATTAGGTTCCCACATCACTTGACCTAACAATACAGAGATTACATGGGTGGCCCTGAGCTAACCAAGTAAACACTTTAAGTTCAGGTTTAGATACTGAAACAGAAAAACCAACAGTGATCCGATGCACGCATGCTGGCTGAAAGATGGAGGGGGTCTTGTGTTAAATGATGTCGGTGTCTATAGGACATGGATGGCAAACCTTTTAGGAACCGAGTACCTAAGCTGCAACTCACAACCTACTTACCACAAAATACCAGGACTACGATTAAACCCGAATACTGAGGTTTTAATTTAGTAAAACAAACTCATATGTTAGCATCTTTTGTCTCAAAAGAAAAACAGCTTCCACGATACCAACAGCTTTTATTGAAAGGTTAAAGTTGCATTTGGCATGCTTTTGCACAATTAACGTGATCTTTGCTGCTGTGTGCATGCTGATCATCTGTCAGACCTCGGCTGGGGTGACATAGCTCTGTGCCTACAGAGATGGCTCTGTGTACTCGCTGTAGCACATGCGCCACAGATTTGTCACCACTGCTAGAGGACCTGTGAGGAGATCCCAAACAACAGTTCCTGTAAAGGAAACTGGTACCTCAGGCTTGCAACTGCAAGAAATTGAATTCCACTTGAAATTCAACTGCATTTGAACTCAATTTTAAAGAGGACTTTTTAGACATCTCCAGATCATAACCCATCCTATTCATGCCCTGGGTGTTTGCTTAGTAAACTATAAGCAAATATCTCAACCATGTGGTATTGTAATTTACAGACATTTAAAGTAAATTTTTTGTGATTATTTTAATCTGAGAGATATGTGGTAATATTTTACATAGCAACAGATAAATAGTACACATATAAAGACATCCATTCATGAAATTATATATAAACAATATATTTTTAAGCAATAGTTACATTATAAATGTTGATGTATGTGTCACTAAAAGTTTTATTTTTTTAAGTCTTTGTAGATAATCTGACTGAAAACTTCTAGTGTGGACATACCATTATCAAAATTGTCTTAATTTATTACTTATTTCCATTATTGAATGCAACTTTAAATATGGCATTACTTTATCATTTTGCTTTGTAACTACTAGAAAAACAGTTTAAAAACTTGCTTTTCCTTAAAAAAAAAAAGTACCTAATTGGTGGGAATTTCCTATGATCCTCTAATGAATTTTCAGTAATGCTAAGTGACAATTATTTGATCACAAATTGAATTAGTTACATATTTTAAATCCTCTGCTGTGTAAAATTCTGAAAAGCTTACTTAGTAAGCTAATTACAAATTATGAAATGCATACTTTTTGTGTTAATACAATTGTCAGAAATTCCATATTTGCTATCTAAAGAACTTACACTTTATGATACTCAATCTCATGACTATAATTTACTAAGTATCTTACACTGAGTGATAACATATTCATTCCAGATACTACAAGGAGTCACAGACTTTTTCAATGATCACCTCATGCAAGATGATACTGCCAAACATCATTCAAAATTTTCCAAAGACAGTTTTGATGTTATCATCATACTATGTATCTGTGAATTCCCCACACATTTAAAATCTTATTGGAAAATAGAATTCTTAAATCGATGCTATCTTAAAGTAATAAAGCAAGGATAGCCAATTGTTCTGATAAGGAAACTGGATTTTGACAAGCAGTCCTAATCACTGTAGACTGGGTTTATGGCTCTTTAATATACTTCCAAAGAATGAAAGCTTCCTTAGCATCAGAATATAGGCTGACATCAAGCTTTTCAATATTTTACAAATCATAAAAAGTTAAAGAAGGATTCTGTGCTGTTTCTAGGTCACGAAGTGTTCAGTTACTTGCTTAAGAAAATTGAAATTACATTTACAACTTTTGTCACTGTCTATTATTTTTTATTATCTGAGGATATTATTTTAATAACAATGAACAGAAAAGTGAGTGTCCTTCATAATAAAACACATACCTTAAAACAGCCTAGGCACTGTTGCAGGAACTGACTGAGCATGTACAAGACCATGAATACAAATGCCAATCACAGGTTATATTAAGTATGCTTGTACTTAACTATACTGGTATGCAAATCTTTATTCAATGTATTTTTTAAAAGATTGGCCCTACCCTACTATAATAAGAGCAGAGAAGCCACTGAGAAGTCAATTAAAGTTGAATAACTAAACCCCAGCCCAGCATTTTTAAGAAAGCAAGGTTATAGTTTACTACATATTAAAAACAGTTCATTATACCATTTAGAGCAATGGCTTAGAGTTTTGTTGTTAGCTATTAGTATTACTGACTGCGAACCAGCTGCTTGATTTAATTGGCAAACACTTGTTCTTTTCATTTGCAGGAAAAATTAGCATCTATACTCTTGCCAATAAATTAGGCATTGTACCTGTTCTGAAATGAATACCACTAACTACTGATTGTAATCAGAGCAGATAGATAACCTATCTCTTGTCTAAGGCTTCTCCATCTGGTGCTTATATGCACCTTAGAAAGCACAAGAAACTGATGTGCTTTTGATATAGTAAGTTACTTTGTAGATATCATGCTGTCTTGGTAAACATCTGATGGAATAATGTACCAAATAATCTCTCAGTTTGGAATGTTGAATGGAGTTGTACAGCACACATGTTTAGTACACTGTAAGTTTCCAGAACTGTGCTACTAAATGCATTTTGCAAATGTATATGGCAATCATTTATGTGTATGGTTTTTCTCAATACTTCAGAAATACAACTTGTTAATAGTGTTCTCATAGCCTTTAAACAAATAAGAACAACTTTAAATTGTTTACGAGAAATTGGTATATTTGTGTCAGTTTCACACAAGTGTACAAATATTTATTATCATGAAATTTTTAATCTGAGGCATACCTAGAAGAACAAAGTCACATGTAGAAGAAATCTTCTAAATGGTTAGTGACTGGATTGTTCATAGGGGACAAAATCTACTAGCTAGGCTGGGTAAATATGATCTAACAATCTCTGGAATTAATCTTTAAATAAATAAGTTTTAATAATAAAGATATCAAAGTATTTTGATGAAAATGTCTAACCCAAGCTTTTAATAACTGCAAAGAGATTAAAGTTCTTTGATTCCATTATAAAATTAGATTATAAATAATTATAATGAATCTCTACGCATAATATGTTTATCTATTTCCACATCTTTTACTCCATACAGGAAGTACTCAGCACCTGAATTTTGACTTCTATCTGACCACTAAGTGAGACAGTGTGGACACTGAGTCAGTGCACTCATATGTGTCAAAGTAACTTGAATTTCGTTATCACTTGAATCACCTGTTGTGCATAGTAAATTTATCACAGGATGCTGGGACTGAAACTGTTTCTTGATCCTTTTTAAGACAAATTTATTACTTTAGTTATCGTAGTAATTATTGATTTTGGTAAGTGTTGTTTGATTTTTTTTCTTCTTCTTCTTTTGTTCAATATGAAAAATATTACAGCTTGGCAAAGTTTACGCCTTTCCCAAATCGTCAGCCAAAGGCCCCTGCACACCTACCTCAAAACCTTTTGCTCACAGCTCCTCCCCGCCTTTCTCAATACCAGCTGGATACAAACGCTGCACCTTAAAGAATGTAACACAACATTTCTGACAAAGCAGTTTTCCTGTTCTGCAGTTTGCACTTTCTAATCAGAGGTATAATTTGGCATATTATTCTCCAATAGTATTGTGTTAGTCTGACATCCTTGAGCAAAAGTCAGCCCTTTAGTCTCTTCAGAGCACCTCTAGCCTTCACCACCACCTTTGTGCATTCGTTCATGATTCCAGTGCAGATTTTTCAGCCTGGTAGCACAGACTCTTCAGTCTTCCAATGCAGATCTTTCAGCTTTCTCCCAAGGACTCACAATGGACTCTGCAGTAAGCTCCAGACATTTGACATTTAAGTAGATCCTGGGCTATCCACCCTGCAGAGAGCCCTTAACATTCTTCACTCCTCCATCTCTGGATGTAGCCACTGTATGCCTAAGTTGTAAACCTTTTAAATGGCACATATAAAAGTAAACAGTAACTGATACATTGTACACCTACTTCTGCCACTAGGACGCTAAATATACCCTCCCTATACCATCTCTTCCCTATTCACTGACAATAACTGCACTATTAAGTGTGAATAAAATATACAATAGAAGTTTACCTTTTAAAGATTTATTACAGTAACGGATAGGTTGCCATTAATTTGCCTCAAAATACTATGTCTCACTGCAAACACATCTATCCCATTATTTTTTCCATTTTCTGAAGCAGTTCTGGAAATTCTATTTTGTCGGTATCTTTACAAGTTGTAATAACGAATATAGTGAATGTTGCTATTATACGCCACCCAATGTAAAAGCAAGCTCAGAAACAGTGTATCTTCGTTCACTATGTTTACCAGACCTTGTGACTTCTAACTCTTCCCCGAAGTCAAAGTGACCATAAAAGATGAACATTTTGAATTTAGTTGACTGAGGGAGCAATTGAGAACACTTATGGAAGAGAATTTTCAGAACTGCTTCAAAAAATGAAAAGAAAAATGGGAAAAATGTATTCAAAGTCAGAGAGTATTTTGAGGGGAATTAATGGCAATGTGTCTTTCACTTTAATAATTTTTAAAATTCAAAACTTCACTATGTTTTTCACTCACACCTAGTATATAACAAATCTATGAGAAAAAATAAATATTTTAATTTTTGTTTGAGAGCAAGATAAAGTTTCTACTTCAACATTAGTTTTAAAAAGAATATTAAAGAATGAAAATATAAAGGAAAAATTGACGGGTGAAAAGTTAATTCTCATCATTAACTTATGTGAAAAATATACAATACTTTTCAGACTATGTGATATGTAAATTAGACTAACCATGCACTCTTTCCATATGAAAAAGTCCCTAAATAGCATTAGCAGAAATAAGGTTTATGTTCGTACTTCTGTGACACTATAAAAGACTAAAACTGCATATATTATTCGTGAATTTTTACATTCAAAACATTGTCATTATTATTTTGTGATGCATAGTCTACCAATTTTAACATTAAGGACACACAGAAAATATATTTTCTCTAAATTATCTTTTACCATCTTGATGATAGCTCTAAGATATGCATCAGTTTAGAAAGAGATGGTGTATATACATTTCAATAATAGTCTCACAATCCTGGGTACCAATCAATGCACAATTTTTCTATTATTATTCATTTGACCTTGTTATTTATGCTGACCTATGATGATTGTGTAACCGTGTAAAAGTTAGAAATTTCCTTCTGATTTTTCTAGCATTTTTAACACCAAACAAAATAATTGCATTATGTATTTCATTTTAATAATTTTTAAAAATTTGGACATAGTACATTGGGGGAAAAACAAAGGCACAAATTGAGAAAGTTGAAGGAATTACATTTCTGACCAGTAAAATATGTTATATTCTCTTGTTCTGTGTTGTTCACACTTCTACTCAACGGAATTTACTCAAAGATTTAAAAGGAAATCTTTCTATGTTAAGAAATCAGCAAAAGCAATTCTTCATAAAAGTAAACATTGTTTCAATTTTATGTGGAAATAAATTGAAAAGAGTTCAGAAAAGCATACATAAACATTATTTTCTCCTATTATTTTATAAAATAAATTTAGCATTTCCTATCCCAAGTTTGAAATATTCCAGGCTCCCCTATATTACTCCAAGTTTATTTATTTAAAAACTCTCTAAAATAATGTCCATTTGGAAGATTCTATTCAATTAACTAATAAATTCATGTTAATTGGATAAGTTTTATTAACACAAAAGATTGTAACAGGTATATTCATGAAAATAAAATAAACTTCAAATTAAAGTATTCAGTACTCTATATTAATAAGTATGGTATATTGAAAAGTTATTTCATAAGGTAATTTTATTTGTTTTGGAAGCCTGAATCTTCTGGCTAAAAAAATATATGTATATAACATCTGAATCTGGCAGACTAAAACTAACATTTTATCTCAGGCCAGTAACCACTACAAAGACAACATAATGAAATTTTTGACTTAGGTTAGCAAGTAGGAAAACATTTTGACCCCAGTTATTTCCATCTTATTCCAGCTCAGTTGAAAATCAAGATATTTTGGTGTCATAATTAGTATAGGAGGGCATACAGAATAATTGGAAAGTCTGTTTCTCTGTCTCTCTCTCTGACTCTTATTCATAAATGACATAAAATATTCTTGTGCATGTGCAGAAATTGTGGATTGGTTTTTGAGATAATAACACTAATACATAGTAAAGAAATGCCTTTAGTGGTCACTCCATACTCCTGGCAAAACTTATTTCTTAGTGTATTCACTCTCCCTCTGTTCCAAATGCCCATTTCACATATCTTCTCTATCTCTGAGGTTCAAACACACCTTAAACTCTCCTTACTTTTACTTGATCTACATGTTTCATAATTAGCAAAATAGAAACAATCATTTAGTTTGGAAATACTGGAGGTAAGATTATATGTAAAACCCAATATTATGTGTCATTTACATGAATTTGAACTTGACTTTCTGAACTGTTGAAACCAGTTTGGAATATTTGAAACTGCCTTGATTTAGCAGTTTGCGATTTATTTTAGCATTCAAAAAGAGAGGACATTTCCCTGTTTTAGAATATGTCTTTGAATATTTTATGTGAAGGTGAGGAGAAATACACATATTACCAAGAGGCTTATCATGTAGAAATTAGAGTTCCTGAAGATTGATTTGATATGGAATGAGATGTAATCAGGTGCAATACTCAAGTATTCAAAAAACAACACAGCCTAAGTACCAATCAATCAGACTGAATGTCAGATCTATAAGAATAGACAATAGCTAGACCAATCTGCTGGGCTCATTATCAACCTTGTTAAAAAAAAGAGGTAAAAAGTGTGTACTTCATGTTTCTGTCCTAAGTGAATGGGTGGAGAGTAATCTAGTATTTATGACCAAGACACATCTTTGTATTGATTTATAATGTGATCTCATTTCCTTCACAAAGTAGTTTCTGTATTTTCCTTGTTTGAAAAAATGAAAATGATATAAACTTCCTTTAGATTGAAGATAAATGAAATGCAATATTTTTGCTGTCTATGTCCTGGACAAACATGAATAAGCATTTCTTGAATAATTTTATTTAATATTTTTCAGAAAATGTGTGTTTAAGATAAAATGTTCTTAAACTTTTATTGATTATATTCTGATATTGATTATATTCTGATTGATTATATTCTAATATGTATGTGTCATGGATTAAATATGTGACAGGAATTTATTTAAAGCAAATGTGTCAATAAGAATGTACATTAAATTATATGTGACTTCAAGTACAAAGATAGTAAGATATAGTAATAAATTAGTGTAAATTAATATAACACTTCATACAAACACTTTTTGTTGGAATTAAAAAGCAGATGCACTTATCAAATAAAGTATGCATTCATCTTGTAACTATTAGTGTGTATGTTAATTATAGTATACTTCGGCATTATTCTTTCATTTTCCCTCAACAAAGGATCTAAAGTAGACATTGAACAAAGCATGACAGAATAAAACTGGAAATGCAAAGAAAATTAATATTTTAAAACATTCTGTATTCACTCCAAATGTTATTTTAGAATATGTATTTATTTTGCTTCAAATATTTATTTTCAAATGTTATTTTAATAATATAAAACTGTACACAGAATACAGAAAACTTTCTTGAACTCTTGATTGGGTGGCATTTATTATAATTCATTTCAGGATAATTTATTGATATCAATAAATATTTTAATGTTCAGAAAAACATATTCATATATTTAATGAAAGGAGCACACCAGCAATAGAACATCACATCATTATTTTAATACTATCAAACATGAAAATAACTTAAGTAACCATGACAGTCAGTGAAAATCAACCAAATAAACACAATTGCAGACCTACAGAAATCTTCAGGATATATAGTGAAGGGAAAGAAGATCTTTTTAGTATTACACAGTATGAATGCTTCCCTTTGATGTAACTGAAAATTGAAGTCTATTCTTGAGAGTTCCAAGCTACAGTCTCTGGCACCTTCATACCTTCCAGCCATATTATAAAAATTAGCATAAATATAACCCTTGTGCTTTAGAGTCCCCTGATACAAAGAACTACTAATTAATTGCAGATTGGGGCATGGGTGCCCGGCAATACATCTTTAATTTGACTTGAGTCTCTGCTCAAACCCCAAAAGAATAGCGGAGACCAACATGCTTATTTTTGTTTACATGGAAATTGAATTCATAAGTTCTTATAACACAATTTAAGAAACAATTATAATTACAGGAAAGCAACTCATCAAACATTTCTATAAGGAAATGTTATAACAATCTTTTAAATGATCATGCATTTGGAAAAATATCAGAGAAGAGAAGGGAAGAAGAAATGTAACAATGGAAAAAGGACATGGGAAACTTCAAAAGGAAGAATAACTGCTTTTATTTTTCAAAGTCTTCAGTATGCAAATTTCATAGGCCTTTTCTAATTTATCTCCTACCATGCATCACAAACTAATGAACTGAATTACACCATATTCTCTGTATACGCTCTTATATTTTCATTTCCATGATTTGGTTCATACTAATCCATCTAGAAATTTCCTTTCCAAAATATCTGTCTAAATCTTACTTGGCCTGGAAGATAAACTCAGTGAACACACATTTCAAAAGTCTTTCTTCATTAAGTGTTTTCTCAGTTGAACTCACACTGGAATGACCATATTTTTCCTGAAACTTACACTATTATTGAATCTGTTCAACATGCAATGTTGAAATGTTGTTATATGCTGGTAAATTAACAACATTCCTCAAATTTCCTTAAGAAGATTTTAATGCTGTCTTCTTGGATTGTAAGACATTTCTCAGAAGTATACAAGACCAATAAATGCATGGTAAAATGTTCATCAAATCTGATTATTAGCAAAATGCTAATTAAAACAACACTGAGATTCCATCTCACTCCAAAAAGTATAGTTAACATCAAGAAATTAAATTTAAAAAAAATTACAGGGCATTCAAGAAAAAGGAATCATTTTACATTGTTTGTGGGTATGTAAACTAACACAACCATCATGGAAATGAGTATGGAGATCCCTTAAAAAAGTAAAACTAAAAATTGTGTATGACTTAGTTATTCTGCTTTCAGGTATCTTCCCGAGAGTTAAGTGATACATGCATACCAATGTTTATAGTAACATGACTCATAATAGCTAAATCTTGGAAGCGGCCTATATCTACCAACAGATTAATGAATAAAGAAAAGGTAGTAAAGGCCATGCCTGATGGTGCATGCCAGTAATTCTAGCACTCAGGAGGCTGAGACAGGAGGATTGTTGCAAGTTCAAGACCAGCCTGGGCTACAAAGTGAGCTCAAGGCCAGTCTGAATGGCATAGAGAGACCCTGTCTCAAGAAGACAAGGGCTAGGGATTTAGCTCAGTGGTGTAAGCACCTGCCTGGAAAATGTGAGGTCATGTTCGAACCTTGGTGCCAAAAAAAAGAAAAGAAAAGGTGATATTTACACACTATGGAATATTACTCTGCCATGAAAAAGGATAGGCTTGAGTCATCTGAAAATGAATGCACATTGAGACCACAATGTTAAGCAAAATAAATTAAGCACACAAGCTTAAATATTGCATAATTTCTCTAATCTGAGAAATGCAAAATATGAATAAAGAGCAAAATAAAAGACATATTAGGAAGTAGGGAGACAGATCTTTTGCAAATGGGAAGGAAATCCAGAGATGGGGGAAAAATAAAAAAAAGCAAGAGAAAGTTCATGCAAAAAAGAACTGAGATGTGCTATGTACATGTATCTACTCCCCACGAGGAAATTAATCATTGTGTACTACCAACATATACTAATAAAAAATGGGTTTTTGTTGGTACCAGGGATTGAACTCACAACCTGCACTAAAAATAAAAAAAATTTAAAGTTTGCATTTAAGGAGCAACTTGACCTTTTCTTTAGAAATTTAATGAATCATTGAAAAATTATTTTTCCTTTAAGATCTTACAGAAATAAAACCAAATAAAGTTTGTTGTTTATTGAAATAATGGCTTTAGAGCACCACATATGTACATATTCCCACATCAATATTTATATGTGTTTATATCTGTGTCTGAATCTGTATTTGTATCTGTATGTGTACATATCTCAGATTAAATTGGTGACCAGTGGTCTGTTTAAAAGATGTTTCCACATAAAACTTAATTTGATACAATTTATAGCATAAGTGTTAGAAATCTATGCAAGTCTTCCACTGAAATAGTCACAAAGTTATCTTCTACAGTATGACAGGAAATGTGTTCTAAAGCTTCCAATAAACAAAGAAATATTACATAATTTATATGATGTATTAGCACGCAATTGTGTGTGTATATAATTACTTAGAAAATAAACTGAGATTTATGAATAATTTATCTTATTTACTTCATAGAATTACTTCTCCTGAGGTACTCAATTTTATTATATGGATTATATATTTGCAGGAAATCATATGTACCTATTTATATCTATAGATAGATGATAGATAGATAGATAGATAGATAGATAGATAGATA
>RJWT010049552.1:0-10982 GCA_004365215.1 Cuniculus paca | reverse complement strand
CATAAACTACAACGTAAGTATTTAATCAATGTTTATTATCGATCTTTTGATTGTTTTTCTAACAGCAATAGCTTTTAAAATGATGGAAAAATCTCAAGAAGATATTTCAAACACAAGAACATATCAATAATTTTTATCATTTCTATAAATTTAGGTTTAGGAAATTAACCACTAAAGAAATTTGCTAATAGGTCATAAAGATAGATCAGGCTGAGAAATAATTAGAAAAAATTTGAGGTACCTCAACTGAAAACCCAGAAGCAACAGCAAAAATAGAAAACCAGAGTGTCCTAGTGGATCAGGCTGACAGAAGCACACTGGGAATAGTAGACCTCGTCTGCTAATCCGGATGACGTGTTCATTTGGTGGATAAGCAAGCTGCACCTTTGTCCTTACATTAGCCTACTAATTGGTCTTTCTAGCCTGGCTCCTTAAAGGAGAAAGAAACAATTCACAGAGCTGGAATGGACTTGGCACAAACAGGGAAACTGCCATAGCTTTTGTGAAGCAAGTCACAGTGCCCATCAAGAAATTGAGAGCAATGAATTTCCCACGTCACCAACTACATTTTATTCCTCACAAGTCGTTCTTTCAAAATTCTGTATGACTATGCTTTCTATATAGTACACTTGTCATAATTTATTCAAGTTTTGATTTCTCGTCTCACATTTATTTCCTTAAAATACCACAAATGTTGTTACTCTAGCAAAGACCTGCACCTTTTAAGTATTTATTTCCCTGTTGCTCTTCTCAATGAGCCTATAAAATTTTTCCTGTTTCTCTTTTATGTGTCCTCTACTGCCAATGCTCCACTGCACATACTTCTGGTCAGTTAGTATGTGCTTTAGTTTCAGATTCATTTTAAAAACCACTGAGTTTTCTGTACACCATTTAAAATGGCTGCACAAATGTCATTTTAATGGGTATCTAGCAGTCCCTCTTAAGAATGGCTCATTATTAAACAGCACATTTTTCCAAGGTTCAGTGTCTAGGCTGTCTAGACTTTTGGAATAATACATAGAGTTGCAATAAACCTCCTTTCCCATAAATCTTCATATGCACTTCATGCTACTGTTAAGGTAAAATCCCAGGAGAAAGATTCAAAGATCGGGAATACTTCCAAAGTTATTGAGATTTATTGTCCAGTGGTTTCATCAGATGATGTAAAAGTTTTCAGTTGGAAACAGCTTATGGTAAAATATTACTTTAAATTTCAGGGTGAAATTTAACCTGTGTATTATGCTTTTAACATGGGGGTTACCAAGAGGGAGGTAGGAGTGACCTAATTGAGAGAGGATTGTCACTGACACGGTACAGAACTGTCCAAGCCTGATGATAACAAAATCAGACCCCATCTCCATTGTCTTTGTTACTGTTATTAAGTTCTCTGTAGGCAATGCATCCTTTTATGTTTATAACCTGGACGCCTGGACAGACTACTGCTCTTATGTATACGCAACTATACACATAAAGAAGAGTATGTTAAATTGTTGACACAGGCAATGTGAAGTTTATTTATTTAACAGTATTTACTATGTCATTTTCATGGGCCCAGATTACATCAGATGCTAGAGATAGACCACTAAATAAGACAAAGATCATGCTCAAAAGATAAAGTGATGGCCAGTATTATGGGTCGTTTTTTATTTTCTTCCACAAATTCACAGTGCCCAGATTTGTAAAGATGAACAAATCAATTTTATTATTAGAATAACGATAAATGTCTTCATTAGTAGAAGTTAAAACTGTCAAATGAATTCCATTGATAAGAGTTGAATCGCAAAGCTGAACCACTCATGCTTCAACGAGCCTTTATTTTCATACAATGGGTCATTGTGAGGGTTCAGGAGACACAAGAGAAGACAAGCACAAACATTTGCCCAATACTTGAACATTTCTATGTTCAATACAGGTCCTCCTCTCTCTTCCCCCTCCCTCAATCGTCGCAAAATGTACCCTTAAGATTCATGAAACGTTGCCAATGCAACTAGCTAAAGGGACTTCACAATACAAACCTATAAAATCATAACAAAAACATGGTTTAAGTAAAAAAAAAAAAGCATTGTCCTCCTGGCACTTACAATTAATGCTGAATAAAAGAAGGAAACAAACTACATGAATATATATATTTTAAATCTGTTATCAATGAACAAGGTGGTCTGAGACAGGAGGAGAAGGAACCCCTGCGTTTGATGAGGTATTCCTACACAGCCCTTCTGGGAAGGTGACCTTCCAGCTGAGTGGCAGAGAATACAGAGTCTGACACTGAATAATGCAAGGAAGAAATCTCAGGTGAAGAAATTGGCCATTAAAAGGCTCTGAAGCAGGAGGCAGCACGGGAATCCCTGAGAGGCCCGCTGGGTGTGATGAGAGCAAGTCAGAAGTGAAGGTGAAAAGGGGGCCAGAAGTAAGTTATAAAGTAAAAAGTTACCTGGAGAACAACACAGAATGCTGTGACTGTGGCCTGGAGGAATTTGGAAAAGGTCAGCTCGGTGCTACGGATTAGATATGCTTTAGTGTGTCTCCCAAAAGTTTCACGTGCTAGAGGCATGAGTTTTACCAGACGACATCTCAAGAGAAACGAGCAGGTCTTTAAGAGAGATTAATGCTTTTCTGCTGGGGGTATGTTCTTGTTTTCTCAGGAAGCCCCACAAGATTAAGTTGTCACAAACCACCCTGACATCTTCCCTGAATCTGTTTCTTGTCATGTGAGCTCACTTCCATTTCTCTTTCCACATCTCCACTGTGCTGTTACACAACAAGGACTCTGGCCAGTACGCTCTTTGAATCTTCAAGTCACCAGAATTATGTGCGAAATAAACCTCTTTTCTCACAACACACCCAGCCTCAGGTAGTTTGCTATAGAAACACAACACAAACTAAGACAGAAGGGACTTCACAGATGTAGGGCCATTAAGAATGCTGCTACATATGCAAAGTCAGCAGATTTTGTCTTTGAGGGAAGGGCCCTGAGAGGTGAGTTCACTTGAGAGCTAAAACAGTGCATCCTTGAACATACCAGGGAGCAGGAATGGAGAAGGGCTACCTACTGTTTCCCTCGTCTATCATTCTAATGGCAACGCAGAACAGCAGACCGAGGTTACTAAGTAAACCAGAGTGATAATTTTTAATTCAGGTCCTACTTTATCAAATAGTCACTATGATAATGACAAATACACTTTAGGGAATAAGGTGCAAAATTAAATTCAGTGTATCTAATTTCCAATCGTACAGTTTCTACAACATGTACAAACATGCTACAACATGATAAATTGTAGAATGGCAGTTCATTGCTTAATTTCTTTTGAAGCCATGTACCTCTCAACCTGAGAAAAGACTGTTTTAATGCAGATAATGCAGGTGATGGAAGGCACACTTTTTTTTTCTTTCAGATAGACTTGGCCTAGGAATAATAAAATAAATAACTGAAAATCGAGTCCATCTCCAACAAAAAGAAATTACGGTGATACAATATAATAGTATTAACCATATGAATAATCACATTCATTATTATACTAATTTCACCATCAGTAAGTTTACTATAGAAAGGACTGAACATTACCACTTCAATATTAATTGGTCCTTCAAAGCTTGAATAGAAATAGCTATACAGACCAATTTAGGAAGACTACAGGCACTGATTTTTTAATAGTGCCATGAAAAAAGAAAAAATAAGTGCTAAGAAGCTTAAGAACATTATTAAACTCATTTATTATTTTTTTAATATGGAGTAAATTATAGAAACCTAACAAAATCAACAGAGGGAAAGATAATAGTCCATAATGAAAAATGCAATTTATTTTTTAAATGTGGAAAGAACTACTGAATCATAAATGGCAGGTCCATTACGAAGTTATGTAAACATCTCCCCTTCAAGTAATATAAATTCCGCATCACCCAAATGTCTAGGCTCAATAGGTTTATTCATTACCATAAATTTTAGAAGTCTCATTCTTTCACAATACATTTCAAGCAAAGACATTTTATTTTTTATTTTAACAATTAAGCAATTTTATGTTCTCGTCTCCTCGAAATACAAATCTGAAGTTTGCTAAAATAAATGTGTCTCGCCTATTGGTTAAAAAAACAGAGAATGAGTGCACTCTGAGCTTTGTCTTGCTGTCACAGCTATCCTGTACTTTAAGGAATTAGTCTGTTGGGCTGGAGACAGAGAGCGCCCCAGATGATCTCACCTGCAGCCATCTGGCATACACCTTGAAATAACCGTGTCCTGAGGACTTTGCACTTGGAGCAAATGGGAAAACAACTCCTGAAATCCTCTCTCTACCTACCCTGCTTCTGGAAAACTGACTCCACTCTAAAAAGTAAATTGGCTCCATAATCACACATGCTTGGGTCAAACTCTTGCTCTGGGCCTCAGCTCTCTACTTTGTAAAATGGGCCCATAGCACACATATAACAGGATCTAATACAGTGCTTGGCACACAGATGGTTCCAGAAATACTAATTTTTATTTCCTTAGAAGTCAGCTCACATACATTTTCAAAAACCCAGCTCAATGATCCTGAGTCTCACCAAATAGCTTCTCAAATTCTAGCAATCCATCGCAGGAGTTTATAGATCAAAACAGGAATCAGACTGAATTATCCAGGAGAGGATATAAATTTTCTAAGTCTGTTTCCTCATCAATAAGATAGGGACACTAAGAGCTATTTCAGTGGGTTAAAATTTCTCAGCCTAAGCACTACAGACATTATGAATCAGATCATTCTTCATTGCGGGGTGCTGGCCTGAGAAAATCAGATGTTCAGCATCGTGATCAGCCTCTGTTCAGTAGAGTCATGAATGGTTCCACCCCAAGTTATGACATCCAAAAAAGTCTCAGCCCCAGTGAGAACAACTGGGATAGAATAAGTACTATTACGTCACTTACTTAGGGACTTACACTTTCTTAACACTGAATTCAGCAGTGTTCAATGAATGTTATTAATTTTTATCTAGAAAAAATTCAGGATATATTTCTGATATCTTAACTCTTCGATATTATGCACAAGCAGTGGCCACAATGGTCTATGGCTGTTTCTGGGTGCAGTGGCAGAGTTGAGCAGTTGTGACAAAAACTACATGGTCCGTATGTTCTGAAATATCTATCTAGATGTAATAATCAGATAAGGACTCTCAAAGTCCCAGTCATGATCCAACTTGTAAATGTTACCTGATTTGGAAAAGAGTCTTTTTATAGATGCAAACAGGTGAATGAACTTATCTTGATGAGATTGTCCTGCTTTATTCAGGTGGGGTCTATATGACATCACCAGTGTTTGTAATGGAGAAGCAGAGGGAGACTAGACATACACACAGAAGGACACAGGATGTAGAGATGGAGAAACCTACTGGAATGATACATGCCAAGGAATCCCAACTCATCCAGGCAGCCACTGGAAGCCAGGAGATCAAAAACATTTACTGATTCATGGCATAAACTTTGATGTAACTGGACCCATCCAGAATTCTGCAACATGGCAGCATTAGAGTTCTAAGATGAAAGCTGACAGGTCAGGTTGAATTTCCTCAGTGTAGACCTTCACCAAGCAGTGGTTCTGCTTGGTTCCAATATTTTTGAAAGTTAAATATCTATCTAACTACCTATCTATCCATCTCTCTATACACATATAGATACATATCATAAATATTGTGAAGTTTTTGCAATTTATTCTTTTTAGCATAATATGCCTCACAAAAGTACAGCATGTAAAATATATTATCTGTATATACTAGACACACATAAACAATAAATAATAAAGACTATAAATGTGTCTATATCCCAATTTCAGGGACAAATTTCTTACACACACTTTTAAAATCATTTTACCTAATGTTGTGTACAAGTGATATTTACAAAGCCCAAGCACCTCTTTTTGTTTTAAGGGAAAAAAAGACACAGAAAATAAAAACAAACAGCAAAAGAGACAAACAAACAACAAACCCAAACAATCCAAGCACCTCTTTGTATACTTACCAATAACGCATACCTCCAAAACAATAAAATACTATCATTTGGAATATGGTACGTTTTATGCGCAAGATACCCTTTTAGGTATCTATCTTAAACTTGCTTTTCTAGCTCTACATACATACCATTTGTAAGATTTATCCACTTTGCTACATGAAGTTCTAGTTCTTTGTAATGCTTTAATATACCACAATTCCCTTCTCATCTCTCCTATTAATGGATACTAAAATAGTCTTAACTTCCATTATGATCAACAGTACCCTCGTGAACATTCTTAATCATTCACTCGTGCACACTTGCAAGTTACTCCAGATTTCTACTCAGTAATGGAATTTTTTTGGTGATGGGGCATGTGTGACTTCAGCTCTATTGCACGCCAATTGCTTCCGAATAGGGATTCAATAACTGACATTGCAATGAGTAGTGCTGATGTGTTTCTGTTTCTCCAATCTTCACCAGTTCTATCCCTCATCAACATAGGAGGCTTTTAAATATCTTTTAATTCTGTGCACAGAAAGCACTTTCTCTGTCGTGTGTAGCTCTCTTAGAAGACAACCGTAATATTTTAAGTGTTAACTTCCCAACCTGATATTCACAACAGAAATAAGGGAGTCTGTTCATCATAACAGAAACAAGATAAATAACAAGACCTTATTGAAAGATTTTAGAGTAGTAGCGAAAAAAAAAAAAAAACCTAGATCAGCTGTGTGTGACTTTGGTGAATCATTTTAAGTCTTGTGCAAAAGTTTTCTTGCCCATGAAGCAGGAGGTTAGATTTCATTTTCCGTGGTCCTTTCTTGTTCCAAAGTGTCCCGCCTATATTAAGAAACAAATACAATTCTGTGCGCATTTGGAAATTCTGTTCCTTCAGTGCCTCTTTTCCTCCAGATGTATGAACATTAGTACTAAACAATCTTGTTTCCCTTGGGTGACTCTACTTTTTTGCAGTAACATCTCTACAAAGTCAGAGCTTGGAATGGTTGATACATTGTGTCAACTTGAGAAGTTTAGAAGTTTAACAAATTAACTCAGTAGGGGGCCAGGGGCCTCATTTGTAAACATCTTCATTCTGTAAAAGAGAATGGCACAGAGATGGTGTGAGTGCTACACCCACTCTAGGGGGTGAGCCGGGCAGCCTGCTTACAATGAAAGGGAAATGAGCAGGGACTGATTGCTGGTTCTTCGAGGAGCTCCAAGTCCTCTTCTTCAGCTTGGACATCCTCTCCGGGCTTCTGGCGCACACTGTTCGGCGTCTACCTGGGACTCAAGCCTTCCAGCGGCCGACATTCTTCAGCCTTCTCGGGTAGATTCTTCAGCCTTCCATCGCAGACCCATCGGCCTCCAGATATGGACTTTCGCGGGACACTGCAGAGAGCTCCAGACCTTGGGATAAGCCATTCAGCCTCCAGCATGCACCCTCCCGCAGGCTTCCTCATCCAACTCTGTGGCTGACCATCATAAGCCAATCTTGTAATTTCTTACACATTTGTATATCTCATGTTACATCTGCTTCTCTAGTAAAACCTGACTGAAACAGAGCTACTCTGCTGCTTCCTGTATTTCCCCAGCTCTGCCTACCCTGGCCTTTCATTTGCTCCAACCCCAGGAGAGAACACCCTTCCTGTCAGGCACCAGCTAATACAACTCACTCACCATCAGGTCTTGGTTCACCCATCATCTCATTAAGGAGTCCTGTTCCCGTGTCTTCACCAAGCTCAATTCCCCGTGATGATTTCTTAGACAACAGGCCTACCTTTTAGTGCAATACAGTCTACCACTGTGTGATAATGGCTGAGGTTCAACATCCAGTCCTACAAGATGTGAGCTCACACAGTATGTCTCAGTTTCTCTCTGCTGCTTCAGAAGGCAGAAAAATAAACACAGGGAAAAGTACATGGCACACAGTAGACTGAGTTGAGAGCCCTCCACAATCATGTGGTGCTGCTTTATGAGGTTCTGTCGCTAAACTGAGAACTGGGAATGATAACAGAATGAAGACTGGGTACACAACCAAAATCAACTGTTTGTTTGTTTTACTTTTTTATTAGTACACATCTGTAGTACACAATGATTACATTCTTTGTGTGAAGATGGTGCATGCACAGAACACATCTTAACCCGTTTATGCCAAATGTTGCAATTTTTTGAATTTCTGCATGAAATTCATATATGCTATCAAGAAAAATTCAAGGAATAAGAATTGTAAGAGAAAAAATTTTATTATGTTCCATTGTTATATTCCATTCCAAAATTGGAACACTAGGCATAAAAGGATTCTTTTTACATCCCCTTCCCTTCCTTTCCCTCCCTATTCCATTTTTTAGTCCACTTCCCATTTGTAAAACATCTTTCGCCCTATCTCCCTATCTTTTATTTTTATGTTTATTCATATGTTGGGTTTTTCATATAACAGACACCATGTGACATTTAAGCTTATGTGTCTGATATATTTCACTTAATATTATGGTCTCAAGGTCCATCCATTTCCTATAAATGACTCAAGTTTATCCTCCTTTATGGCAAAGGAGAACTGCACTGTGTATAATACCACTTTCTTTACTCATTCATCTGTTGATGGACATAAGCTGCTTCCAAAGTGTAGCTGTCATGAACTGTGCTGCTATAAAATGGGTACACTAGTATCACTGTAATATGATGTCTTTACCACATTTTTTTAAATATTTTTGGTTTTCTGAGACAGGATCTCACTATGTAGTCCAAGCTGGCCTCAAACTCATGACAATCCTCCTGCCTCATGGCCTCCCAAGTGCTGGGATTACATGGATGCTCCACCACACCCAGCAATATCTTTAACTCTTATGGGAAAGATACCTAAAATGGGTATAGCTATGTTAAAAGGAATTTCTAGTTTTAGCTTTTTGAGAACTCTCCATACTTAGATATTCTTGTGTCTATGTAAACTGCATGAGGGCTTACCTTCTTGTAGTCACAACTTCTATTATGATGTCTGGCCCAGAGCAGATAATAAATATTTGGTGAATAAAAATATGACTCTACATTGAAATCACAGGCATTGGGGCAGGAGGAGGGCACAGAGCCTAATAAGGGAACTCAAAGAAACTACTACGTTCCCCTCCAGTGAAACACTCAGGTGCCACTTGTTCTAGCCAGTGGAAGGTGAGGGTGACAGCTGGTGCAGAATCGTCCCTTTGCCCAGTAAGGCAGGGAACACCAGGCTTTGGCATCAACACAAACGTGTTCTCTGTTAGACTAACCTAAATCAGTCTACTATCGAATTAAAGCCTAAAATTAATTTTTAAAAAATCACCAGCAACACATGTGAAAGTGTTTTATTTCAAGCAGCTTAAATGTCTCCCCATGAAAATCTCAGTGTCTTGAAGATCATCTAAAAATAAAATCAAAGCAGACCGGATGTTCTGCAAATCCAGCCTCTTGTTCCATCCTGGAATTAAATAAAAGGTCTCATTCAGGAGGATCTTGTGAAGCCCTAGAGATTCCCCCCAAATTCATCCTGAAATTACAGATTTTAGTCTTAAAAACAACCATGATTAAGCATGACATCTACAGATGCCTGATCTTCTGAAAAGATGCAATTTGGGAAAAATCAAAGCCATAAGGAACTCAATTATGTAAGGGAGGCTTTTCATTGCTCTCTAATCTCGCTCACTCTGAGTTAAGAGGCAAATGAAATTTGATTATTTGGCCAGTTATTTTACAGCTTCTGTACTTAATTTGCTTTCCCTCAAAAGACTAAAAAAGGACATAGGAGCTATTATTACATGCACATTTGAACTTGAGTTTGTATTTTAAAGCTCATTTGTTGAGTGATTTGTATTTTTAAAGAACAGAGGCACTTCGTTTGCAACAATTTACCCTATTTCAGTCATTAAGACCCCCTAATTAGAGAGTAGCTAAAATCTCCTATCTATCTTGTAAAATAGCCATAAATAAAAGTAAAAAGCAGCCTTATTATTTACTGACAGTTCAAGGGATGTGTTTGTTTCATGCTTACAATGAGTTGACAGCCTCAATTAACCAAAGGCTTAATTTTGGGGGGAAAATCACCTCTGGTAATTTAGACCTCTTCAAATTAAAAATATCTTTGTTTTTTAAGGAGCTTAAGATGTAGTCTCCACTATGATATTGTTTTTTAAATTAAGATTTAAGAGAAGGCTTATGAGAAAGACAGTCCCTAACATCTACAAACACTCCTAGTTGTCAATTAGACGAGACGTAAATTTTCTGTACATATCGTAGTGGCTATTGGTACAGTCTATAAAAATTTTAATGATTAAGAAATGAAAGAAAGTTTATTATCTCATTCTGTCATTTTAACTGACTAAGCACATCCTAACACCTATACCAATGCAATAAAACCACCTGAACTTTAAAATAAAAAGAAAAAACAAAGAAAGTATTTTATTATAGCTGCAATCTTTAACTACATGTAGTTGACTTTCTGAGAAGGGCCTTCTGAAAATTTCCCTACATTTCAAAAGCCATGGAGAGTTTACGTCAACACACATACACGCATATCTTGAGACGGGGATCTGTGACATGGTTGTGCCTGTCAGACCCCCACCTATTATCACCAACAATATTGGAATAGCTTTGCACTTAGAGCTAGGATTCATCTTTTAACCTGTTAGTATTTCCATGGTTTCATCTTTTAACCTGTTAGTTTTTCCCTGGTTTCAGACTTGAATTCCGTCACAGGCACCCAGTTCTCCCCAGTACGGACAAGAACTCTTCATTGTCATCACTTTTTTTGGCCCAATGTTCTCTCTTTTCAGTTCTTGCTTCATATAAAGATTCTGTAACGTATTTTTATCTGTAGATGCATACTTTCACTAATTGTATAATCTCTGCCCTGTACCAGCACAACTCCAGAGATTTCCTGGACTGACTAAAAATGAGACAGTAACCGCAATGCCATGAAACAAGTGATCTGTGCTACAACTACAACTGTAGCATTACATGTGTAATTGCTCATTCAGCACACCCCTCACTTTTCAACGTGGTCATA
>RJWT010049551.1:0-10989 GCA_004365215.1 Cuniculus paca | reverse complement strand
GGAGGTAGCAGGGTGTGAGATGGGCTTTTCCAGACCTGTGCAGCTACACTGGGGCTTTCCTAGTGGCCAGGGGTACATGGTGGAGAAGCTGCTTTTCTCAGCCTGTGTGTCTGCACTGGGACTCCTGCAGTGGTGGCAGGCACACAGGGGTGTGTTTGTCTAATTCTCCTGGTGGGTGCTGGCTGCCCGAAGGAAGCAAAGGTCTCCAATGGCAGCCTGTGGGTGCCCAGGGCTTACCTGGCTGCATGTTCCTGCTCCTGCTGGCTGCCAGGAAGCAAGCCTCCTATTGTCGGCAGTCCATAGGCAGCAGTGAATCTGCTGTTTCTCTCTGACTGTACCACCTGTCTGCAGGAAGCTCCTTCCCATGGCAGGGACTGGAGAGCAGAGGCAGATGTTCTGTTTCTCTCTGCAGCAGCACCTGGCTGCCCTGCCTTTTATTTAAACACAGAAAAAGATCCAGCCAACAGAGCTGAATTCCCTCCTCTTAGAAGAGTTAGACTTTTTTCAATTGAAGCCCTCAAAAGATTAAGGCCCATCTACATGATGGAGGGTAATCTGCTTTATTCAGCTCTATGAATCTGAATGTTAGTCTTGTTAAAAAAAAATCCCTTCACAGATACATCTAGATTAATCTTTGACCTAATATCTGGGTACTGTGGCCTAGCCAAACTGACCTTTAATATTTACCATCACAGGAAAGAATCTTTCAAACTTATTGACAGCATAGCACCTTTCAGAGCTTTAAGAGTGAATATTTCACGGACCAGAGAACAGTGAACTATAGCTTTTGGGTAAAATCTTGCTCATCACCTGATTTGGGTATAAAGTTTTACTGGAACATAGGAAGATCCACACATTCATGTATTGTTGGTGGCTGTTTAATTCCTGCAATGTTAGAGATGAGTAGTTGTGACAGAGACATGTGGCCTGCAAAGCCTCAAATATTTCTGCCTGGTTCTTTATAGAAAACATGTACTGACCCATTTTATAGACAATTAAACATACATGTCTGGAACTCTTCTTTCAGGTCTGCACTGGAGACATGAGTATAGAAAATTATGTGTATCAGAAAAATGGCACAAATATCCACAGTAGGCCCCTGTGGTACTCTAACATTTTGAGTTAAGAGAAGAGTATAAGGTTACAGAAGAATCTAAGAAGACACAGTCAATCTGACTACTAAAAGGCTAGAAGAAAGGCATATCACACAGCTACTTAGAGAAAAAAATATCCCAAAGAAGAAGAAAACTGTGTCAAGCGCTCATGATATGCAAAGTAGAACGGGAACCCATGGGCCACGTCGATTTTGCAATACAGTGTGGAGGGCAATGAAGACTGTAAACAGTGACACAGAAGGTATAGGGAAAGAATCCAGGTTGAAAGAAAAAGATTTATCTAGATGTTGATCTATAAAGAATGGTTTTCTCTGTGACTCAGTGTGAAGAGTGTGCATGGAGGAGGCCTTGGGTTTGATCCTTAGCATCACGCACACACACACACACACCCCCACACCCCAATCTTCTTTGTACACCCTGGTGGTGTACAAAGAGATGAACCTTCAGTTATTGTTTGATAATGTCATTTTACCTACATTTAGGAAAGTTACTTTCATAAAGATTAAAATTATTTTCTTTTAGCACTTGTAAGAAATCATATTACCCACTGAATTCCATTTTTGCAACTGGGAATTGGACCATCAGTTTCACTGTTAACCCTCTGAATGTCATCTCTCTATCTATGTCATGCACACATCCTCGATGCCAGCTGATTTTAAAGGGTTGCTTTTTATTTGTTTTTGATTTTTAGCAGTTTTCTACAATGTGCCTCCATGAGGAGTTGCTTTTATTTTGTTTGGTGTTTGATAGTGATATTTGAATCAAAATATTTCATTGATCTTGAGAAATTCTTTGGCCATTATTATTTCAAATAATTATTTTTATTCCATTCTTTTTTCTATCTCTACATGTATGTATAGGCACATATAACATGGATATAGATATATCTTTTCTCTCATGAAAATCTAATTATACAAATTTTAAATAACTTCATTTCTTTCAAAAGTCTCTTTGTTGTTTTTCTTAATCTTCAATTTTTTTGTCTTTTCCTAATATAACTTGCATTTTTTTTATGAAGTTCTGTTTTCTGGTTCAATTCTTTTCCTTTCTAATGTTATTAAATTCATTTATTGAGTTCTTAAATTTAGTATTTGATTTCTTCTTTTCCAGTATTTGATATGACACCTTTTAAAAGAATAGATTACAGTTGTCTAGTAAAATTTTCATCCTCTCACATATTTGATTATTCATATTGATCATAAAGTCTGTGTCCAATCTCCAATGTTTAATCATTATCAGTCTGTTTCTACTGGAGACTTCTTGGTTCCTTGTCTTTTCATGCCTAGTAAGTTTTGATTGAATGTTGGTTATTGCATGTGAAAAGATGTTAAGTCTCTGGATGATATTTTGCATCAGAATGTTTATTTTAACTACTGAATGTTAGGTTGAGGTTGATCACTTTAATTAAATCAGATAGTGCACTAACTGAAGTGTGAATTTTAGACTATGCAAGATTCTTTTTCAAGTTTTCTTTTAAATGTAGGGTATAGCTCTTTGGCAGTTACTATTAGAATCCTGAATGCTATGGGGATCTGAGTTTCAATTCTTTACATCACTGTGAGCTACCAAAATCTCTGCTGAAATTCCTAGCCTCTTAATGACAATTTATGTTCAGTTTCTTAAGCCCATCCTGTGATATTTTTGGATTGGCAAATACCTCTAGGGGAAAAGTTATCTAGAGTTTCGGGCTTTCTTCTCTGAGTTTTCCTTCTCATTAGCATCTTGGCCCCTCAAATTCTGATTGTTTTGATAACTTTGAGCCCTCTGATTTGCTCTGCTAAGCACACTGCCAGAGTCCATTTTAGTGGTCACTTCCTACCCAGTTCTTGATGCTTTCATTTGTGCTGCTATAAAACTTCAAATGCCTTTGGAAGTCACTGAGCATAGAAGAGTATTATTCTCTCAAGGATCTCTGTACTTTCCAGAACTTTAGTTTACCAGGCATTGGCTGCCTTGATGGCTGTCATATGTCTTCTAATAAATGAGGCATTTGATTTGCATTTTATTCATCATTTTTATCATACATAGTGTGATATCAATCAAATCAGCTTCCAATTCATACATTGTATCCAATATTTAAATAGCTTTGGTGGTGGTTGTGGTTGTTGTTTAATGGAAATGATATGAAAATGTAACTATGCCACAGGGAGGGATCCTACAAAGATGGAGAAAGATGATTGAAAAAGCCAGAGTTCTGGTTGATTACATGCAGTTTACCTGAAGCATACATACAAAGACTGCTGATCAAGGAAAAGGAAGGCAAGATGCTCAAGGGGTAGTAATGAAGGAAAAGCAAGACCATATGCACATGTGAAAGACAAAAGAAGAAAACAATAAAACTGAAGCCAAAAAAAGTAAGGGCTTTGGTTACAGAGGAAAGGTGCTGCTGCAAGGTTTGTGGTCAGGCTATTCAGAATGGAAATATAGATACCTTTGGCTTTCTGAGCGCACCCCATAATCTCCTGAGTGTCCACCAGGCCCAACATAAAGGACTTTAAATAAGAACTTGACAGAGGTGAGCTTCCAGACGTATCAACAGGGTGGGAGAACAGAGGTGGAACACGGCCACCAGCAAACATTAGCATATTTGACAATAACTAAGGTAGTTCAGTCTTTGATACTAAAACAAAGGGCAATGAAAGCAGAGTGCAAAGTATTGGCCTAAAAATAGAGAAAGGATATTTCCTCCATCATTATTTGTTTTTGGTGATTTCTCTTAACAAAAAGATATACTACTTTTCTCATTAGCTAATACATATTTTTATTATTATAAAATACATATAATAAAAATTTTTCTGTATCAATCATTTTAAAGTAAACAGATAACTGGCATGAAGTACATCATTGTACACCCACTACCGCACTATCCATCTTCAGAAATTTTTCATCAAACCGAAAGTCTATGCCTCTTAAACATTAACTCTCTCTTTCTCTTTCCTCCCTATATTCTCCATCTTGACAGAAAGTAAGTAAAATAGAGGGTACAGTTATGATTAGATTTGTGGTGAGGTAATGGAGAATTTTCTCCAATGGTTTCAATTTTCCCAAAATATATCAAGTCATATCATCACATGAGAATAAGAGATGTGGGGACTGAAAACGAGGCTTTCAAAGAGAAAAGAAACATGAAATTGCCATCTATGGAGTAGGAGGTAGTTTTATTGGAGGGACATTGTGAGATTTCAGCAGTATTGAGAGTCCATATGAGCACTGTTGTCATGAATTTTAAGTGAAGGTAGTGAGTCTGCTTATTTGATTTTTCTTCTGTAATCTTTAGTTAGTCACCTGAATAGGTAAAAGAAGAATGAGGCAGAGATTTAAGATATTTTTAAGGGAATAATTGCAAAAATGAATCACGACTCTGTACCGATTAAGGTGGCAAGAGATGATAGAAGGCTGACGAATGGTGAAAAGGTGATGGGGCTACTCTAATGGAGGGTTATAAAGACAGAAAATTATTGCATGGAAGGTCCTAGAATGAGTGAACAGAAGTGCAAAGTGATAGTCAGTAACTGAGTTGTTTGAAATATATTCTAGAAGTGGAGAAGGAATGAAATTATTGTACAGAGTTCAGGGTGTAGACCCTGGAGTGGGATAGAATAAGAGGTGATGGGAAGAGAGGAGGTCAAACATCCAAATGAATAGCCATGTGTACAGATATTATGCCACCCAGAATGAGGAGAAGAGTTGGGATAACAGGAAAGATTGTGAGGGAGGAGTTAATACACACAGCGAGTGAAAATATGGGGTTTCTTTGCCTCCCTTTCACCCTCAGCTAAATCTTCTCAAAAGCTTCCTAAATGGCCAGAAGATCAAGCTTCTTCCCCTTTCAAATAGCTCTGTGCCAGGATGAGATGATTCTCAGAAATTCATCTGGATTTCTATGGATTTGAAGAGAGATTCTGAAGTACTGACAAAGCCAATACTGAGCTGGCCTGGGAATCTAGCTTGTACATATTTACATTCTCTCTAATTAAAAGTGCATGCATGCATGTGTGTGCATGTGTGTGTTAAAAGACCATAGAGAAGGAAGTAACTAAACAGGAAATTTTGGCACCCTCTCCATTTGCCATTTATCTTATTGAGAAGTCTAGTTAAATGGTGTGGATAGAACTGACTCTACTCTTGGGTTAATTAGCATAATATCATTCCCCTTGGACATGATTGACTTAAAGGGTTAGGCAGGCAAACAACAATTCAGAACAAAACTCAGGACTTTTTTGGCAGAGGGAGAAAAACTGACTAAAGCTCTAATAGAGCATGTGCTGATGTGCAGTATACACCTGCTTCCACTATTTGACTACCTTGAAGATGAACAAGCTCAGAGGATGACAGAAATCAAAGAGAAATTCCAATTGGGAATCATGACTGAAACTCAATGACTTTGGATTTCTTTTGGTTCTACAAAGCCATAAATTCTATCCATATTTAATCCAGTTTTTTACATTTTCAGGAAGTTGCACCTGAAAATATCCTTAACTAATACAAAAACATTTGACAAGTTCCCTTCAGTACCTAAGTCTAACACAGGCAGGGCAAGAACTTGGGAGGGAAGGAGTGAGGGCAGGGAACAGCTCTGATGCTAGCATTTGATAGGAGAAATAAGTTACAGTGTCCCATGGCAAAGCAGAGTAAAAATAGTGAACGATAATCCATTGCATACTTCACAATTGAAGACCGGTATTAGAAGGTACTCACCACAAAGAAATGATAAGTTTAAAATGATACATGTGCTTATGAATACTACCCAACATGAATATGAATCAAAACATCTCATCTCATCATACCTCAAAATGTCGACAAATATTCTGTTGATCAAAAATTTTAAAAACTAATTGATAAAAGATGGGAGCTGATATTTAACTAGAGTTGAAGACTGACCAAGTTACATACAGATAAACCAATGTTTTGTTCCTTGCAATGCTTTAGAAAAATTTCCCCAGTGGGAGTTTTCCAGTAAAGTGATGGAATGCTGAGTGACCTGAGGATTTAATTGAAATTTAAATACACTTGTTCTCACAAGCTTTGCACTGGCACTGCTCTGATCTGGTTTCAAGTAAAGAGCATATATTGTGCAAAAACACACTTTCCATCATCAAAATGGTTCTTCCTGCGCATACAGGCTTCATCCAATATGCTTTTTTTCTTTAGGCTCCTACTCCTTGAGATCATAGTTGATTTAAGCTGTTAGGTTGTGAAATATAGCTTTCTCTGATGCCCCGAAGGAATTCAGTGAAGAGACCACTGGCAGCTGATTAGGTCAGAAATGCAACGGTATCAAATATGCCTATTGACAATCTAGCTTGAAAGGCAAGAGTTTCCTTTGCCTATTAGCGGCTCCAGTCACCCTCCTTGCTGTGTGCACTTAATGAGGAAAAAGACTCAGAAAGAGTTGAGAAGGACAGCACCTCCCTCTACACTGGCAGCCCAGCTCACTGTTGCATAAAGCACCACTTGATTTACCTATGGGAGGAAACTTGGTGTTTAAACAGCTGCAGGAACCAGGGAAGAAAATAGCCTAACTAGGCTCTCTTTCAGAAACCTAGGGTTATTAGACTAAAGAGCAAATGAAATTCAGGATAGGAAGTGTAATCTTCTTTGCCAGTGTTTTTGTAATAACAAAATGAATTTTAACCCCTGATTTTCTCACCTCTGTTTGGCTCCAGGTTTAGGTGCCCTGTGAACTTCAACATGTCGAGCTGTCTTTCCCAGCAACTAAGACACAAAGCAAGTCTCTTTGACAGAGGAGACTGAACCTATCGAAAGGCCTATACTAATAACCAGTGCAGCTGAAATTTAATCATTATGATTTGATCACATAGTCTTTTTTCTCTGTAACAGTGGTTCTCGTCCTGCCTACGTATTAGAACCACCTGGAGGCTGACAAGGAGCCCTCACACAAAGCCTTATCCGATGCCACTGTGCATTAATTTTTCTAATGTCTCCCAAGATGGACTTAACTTGCTCCTGGAAGTGAGAAGAAATTAGGATTATAATGGAGATTCTCAAACTTTACTGTGCCCACAGAACACCGGGAAGTGTTGCTAGATTGCAGGTCCTGACTCAGTAGGGCCTGAGATGCTGCATTTCTAAGAAGTTCCTAGGTGATGCTAATGTTCACATTTGGGGTTCACACTTTGAAAAGTAAAATTCTATATATAACATTTTTCCCCCAAAACTTTGGTATTTATAATAAACACCCAGAATGCTAATCAAGACATAGACTTTTGGGCTTATTACAGTAGAATAGGAGCTGGGCTCCTGTTTTTATATCTAATTCCTAGACCCACTCTTCCACCATTTAAAGCGTTAGTTCACAAACTTAGCTACACATTGGAATCTTCTGGAAACTTAAAAAAGAAAGCCCAAGTCTCACCCACCAGGAAGCTCTGATTTAATTGAGCCAGAAACCAGGTAACTGGAGCTTTAAAATCCCCCCAGGAAGTACTGCTACTCAGCTAAGACTGTGAATTATGGCATATGCAGATTTTGCAAACCTGCCCACTGTCAAGAATAGTAGGTTCCTGGTTAGGACAATGGCACTGTAAATTTTAATCAGTGGAAGAGTCACCTGAGAAGCTACATATTTTACAAGCACAGAAGTTTGTTTTGATTAAGTAATATTTAAAAATAACACTGCATATGGAACAAAACAAGAATATATAAAGAAAATATTTTCATTTTTCTCTGAGTCCAAAATGGATTTCATTTGTCTCACTGAATTCTGAAAAGTTGGATTCTGTTGCCTGAAACTGGATATGTATTTGGTTTTTACTACTGTCTTTATATAGATTCTTGGGGCCAACTTCCTTTATTTACAAAATGAAGCCTGCTGTAGTTGGAATGTTAAGTGTCCCCAACTGTGATGTATTAAAGGCTTTTCCAGAGGGTAGTACCACTGGGAGGGGGCAAAAACCTATAGGAGGAGGGAATTAGGAGTCAGTGGTTGGGTTATTGGGTCTACATCCTCAAAAG
Source organism: Cuniculus paca (assembly GCA_004365215.1). NCBI lineage: Eukaryota > Metazoa > Chordata > Mammalia > Rodentia > Cuniculidae > Cuniculus > Cuniculus paca. Next base: position 2,899 of record RJWT010049551.1, on the reverse strand, counting down.
TGATTGTGGGACCCTAGTCCTTTCTTGTTTCACTTTGCCTCATTGTTGACAATGTAAGTGGCTTGTTCCACCTTGTGCTTCTGACATCACAAGCTGCCTTTGCAGGGATATAAAGAAATTAAAACATTTAATGTTGGACTGAAACCTTAAGAATCATGAGCCAAAATAACTTTTTTTTTGTAAGTTAATTGCCTCAGGTATTTTACTACAGTCAAATCTGACTAGCACATGGACTATCCTACTATCAAATGTATAAAGACTTTTCTATAAATCTATTACAGGAAGAAGATTAATGAAGTAGACTTCTAGTGATTATCCTTCCAGAAACTCTCCTACATTCTTCCAACATCAACCTTTGTTTCTATGTGAGTATCTTTTTCTTCTCCCTTCAGAGCTCAGCGAATTGTCACAATAAATTACAATTAAGCCACTCAATGTATTCTACAACCTTAGTTCAAGATGGGGCACAAACATAAGCTTATAACCCAAATATAATTTAAAAGGCAAATATAATTAAAAAGCAAAACAAACAAAGAGTTTTTTGCTTGGAGAAAGGCAAGCAAACATCAGCACTGAGCCTGGTGGTATGCAAAAAGGGGCTGATGCAGTTATCATATCTTCCAATGGGGAGATGATAGGGAAAGTAAAAGATGGAAACAAAAACTTTATGGTCATATTGCTTAGCCTCCAGATGTAGACATGCCAGAAGACGTTCCCAATTGATTTTTCTATTATGTGGACCAGCTTGGATTTTGCACAAGCTGAGTTTTTGGATTTAAATGTCCTTTCACTTAACATTTAATGAAAATTCCCTGACGTAGTTAGTATTTTGGAGGTCACACAAGTATACCCCATAACTTAAAACCAAAAAATAATATACAGTATGTAAATCTTGTACGTTACCACAAAAGTACACACCCTTGACTATTCATCACATAATAAGCCATTGGGAGACAGATACAAATATGATAGCTGTCTTACATAACGATCAGAGACCATTTCCTTTATCTATCATTAAAATACTCGAAAGGTTCAGAACACTCTCCCTAGAGCTATACCTCTGGATCTCACACCAACAGCAGACAATTTTGTGATCATTTAGGACTAAGAGTTTTTGATATTTTTGAAAAATTCATCACAATTTCAAAATCATAAAACTAGCAAATGACATTTCATTAGTTATTAATAAAAATAAAAGTTTTCTGATTTCTATTCTCACCAGAATAATAGTTTTCAGCCAGAGTCTATTTTTTCTTAAGTGGCATTTGTAATATTTTGAAACACTTGTTGGTAGTCACACTGAAGAAGGAGGTGCCGCTGGCCCTAGTGCCGAAGGATACTGTTAACATCCTCCTCTACACACCAAGGCCTCCAAAGGACTATATCGCCCAAAATTCCAATAATATTAATGCTGAGAAATTTTCAGTTTAAAGTCTGATTGTGTTTGCAGTATTTCACCTAGATTAACACAGGTGAGATGCAACAACTAAATTTGTTTTTATTTTTTATCAAGTTAGAAAAAAGTGGGCTATGAAATTAAAGATTACTACATATAACACAAGACATTTAGTGGTTCTATCATGTTCAGGAGTTCAGAAAGTAAAATACAGTAGACGACTACTCAGGAACCAATGTAAATCAGACTAGTCATTTTCTCTGATCCTTTATCTTTTATGGGCTATTGTTCCTAGTGCTGTATCCTCCTCTTCTGCTAGTGCCCAGTGTTCATATTTGTCAGGTGAAATGGTGAAGGTAACAGACACACCAATGACATAAGACACACAGCCACCATTAGTCCTTAGGGGTCTCAAAAACAGCTCATCTGTCAATAACAATTGCTTGTATATGGGTAGCTCTTTAGAGTCATCAAAAAGTGTTTATATACATTTTCTCTGTTGATCTGTGTTGTAGTCAACTAAGAAAGATAAGCTGAGTGCCATTAGAGTGAATCTACAGATGAAGTGACAGGAGCACATAGTGCTTAAGTCACTTTTCTGATGTCACACAGCTATTAAGAGGAAGAATGATCATAGTCACCCTACTTGGAGGAAGATGAAAACTTAGAATTGTTTTGATTAGGAACTCTTCTACTTTGTGGGTGGGTATGTAAGCTAATAAAGCCATTGCAAATCAGTGTGGAGATTCCTCAAACACTAAAACTAGAATTTCTGCTTAACCCAGCTATGCTTCTGTTGGATATATTCCAGAAAGAATTAAAGACATTGCTCTATTGTGATACTTGGGGTACTTGTGTTTATAGCAGCTCCATTCACAATAGCTAAGCTCTGAAAACAACCAATATGCTTGTCAACAGACAAAAAGATAAAGAAGTTGTGGCATATTACACAATGTGATATTATTTAGCCATAAAGAACAGTGAAATCATTTCATTTGCAAGATAACTGATAAAACTGGAGACCATAATGCCAAGTGGAATAAGTTGGATGCAGAAAATTAAATATTATTTGATTTTTTTTTGATATGAGAAAACTAAAATAAAAATCAATGAATAAAACAAAAAAGAGATGGTATTAAAGAAGGAGACAGGGAAGAGGACTAGGGGAAGGAGAAAGTAAGGGAGAGGGTACTAAAGGACTCAAAAATGATCAAAATATATTATACATATTTAACAGTTCTCCCAAAGGAACATTACTATTTTGTGTACCAAACACACACTAAAAAAAATCTTAGTAAAGAACTATAACTAGTCTAGAAAACATAGCACAGTGTGGATCACCATGATGAGGTGTTATGTCACTGATATAAGTAAGGCCTAGATCTTAAAGAGAAAGTCTCCTGCAGTAAGTCTCTTTCATATGCTGGGGTTCTGAACTTCTTTTTCAATAAAAGAAAATCATTGGACTCAATATTTTTAAAAAGTCCTGAAAGTTAAAACAAT
>RJWT010049550.1:0-10983 GCA_004365215.1 Cuniculus paca | reverse complement strand
GAACTGGACATAAGGGAACTTTACCACTGAGCTCCATCTCCAGCCCTTTTCCTTCTTTTTTTTAATTTGACCCAGGGTCTCACTAAATTCCCCAGGCTGGCCTTGAACTTGTGATCCTCCTGCCTCATCCTCCTGAGTAGCTAGGATTATAGGTGTGCGCCACTATACCTGGAACTGAATTTAACTGTAGAGAATAGACATGAAAGTAGGCTGAATTCTGAAGAAGGGGCATATTAGTCTGCTTTCCCATTGCCCAATACCCAACACCCAAAACTCAGAGCAGTAGAGTTTTATTTGGCTTATGGTTTGGAGGATTCAATCCACGCTGACTGCAAGATAGAAACATCATGGTGAAAGAGCATGGTGTAACAAGCCTGCTTAGATCATGGTGGCTGGGAAACAGGGCAGAGGAACAGTGCTACAAAGCAAGAGGCCAAGGACCAGATATAGAACCCAAGGTCACACCTCCATGACTCCCAAACACACCCAGAAGTGTGCTCCACCAATCCTCTGGGTAACACCCAAGCCAATCAAATTGGCATAATTAGGCTTGTAATTAAGTGTCACGGTAAATTTCATGGCTCAGCTATGAAGCTCAAGTTCTTCCTATGCAGGTCCTTGCATTACTCCTTTACTTTGTAAGGCACTGTCTACCCACAGAAAACTCAAATTCTTTTGAACAACAGTGTTTAAATTCTATAGCCACATGGTCTGTCTAGGAGAGTTGAAAGACCACAGTAGCTAGTAAAAAGCAAATATGTGAAAAAGGAAAAATAGGTGAGGTTAACTTCTCTGGTCTTGATCTACTTAATGACCTTGGAAGTGGCAAAATTTAGTACTACAACTGAGAGAAAACAAGTAAAATTTACAGTGGTCCAGCAACACCTACAAAAGGAGAAAAGGGGGCAGTGAACTAGGATCACTAAACCATTCTTCAAGGAATACAGTGACTTGATTTAATCCCCAGAACAACTTCAGGAGGATGGCATTCATGGTCCAGTTTTGCAAAATAAACCAAGACTCAGAGAGCTTTTGGGACTCATCTAACATCATTGAGAGGGCAACTTGCCAGGCAGGAAAGGGATCTATGTTGACCCAATGCCCCATCACTCTGCCATGATGCAGAAATATCACCTTGAAGCCCCAGATGAGGTCAGCATTTCCACCGAGATGATCAGGCTATCGCCCCAAATTCGGGCAGATGCAGTGGATCGAGAACACTGAACAATATCTAGAATTTAAGCATAAGGTGAAGGTCTAAGCCAAGAGTGGACACCTCCCACCATGCCTTGCCTTCTTGTTTATCTGGACTTCTCCAAAACCCCTGCTTTCAAGGTCATCCCTCACTCCTAGATTCATCCTTTTGCTGGAACCCATACATGTATTTTAAAAACATAGATCTGGACTGGAGATATAGCTCAGCGGCGCAATACCAGACTGGGAAGCGTGAGGTCCTGGGTTCAATTCCCTGTTTCAAAAATAAATAAATAAACAAAATTTAGAAAAATAAAAACATAGATCAACTCGTGTCACTCTTCTGAAGTTCATCTCAAATTCACTACTGAAATTCACCTGGTGATCGTACACTGCTCTCCAAATAAAATCTAAAACCCCTCCAGAGGTCTGCAACATTGTATGGTATCTGGCCTCAGCAGTTTCACCCATCACAGTCGCATGCAATGAGTAGAGTCCCCACTGGTCTGGTATTTGCTTTTCCAACACACCAAGTTCCTTTCCTAGGGCAGATCTTTTGTACTTCCTGAATCAGGCTACACTTAACTAACTGGGCAACTTTGGACAAATGGCTACATTTTTTGTGCCTCAGTTTCCTCATCAATAAAATGGAGATAATAGTAGTTCCTAACTTCAATGCATTGCTGAAAGGGTTAAACGTGGTGGTACCAGTAAAATGCTTAGAATAAAACTGTCACTCAGTAAGTGCACAAGAGATATCTCCACCTTTTGTCATCATCGTCATCACCTGGGATACTGTGGCTAGATTTTTCTTGGCTGGCTTATTATTCAAGAGTCAGGACAAGTGTCCTCCTCCAAGAGTTCTTTCCTGATCAGTTATCTAAAGTGATCCCCCATAGTGGTTATGCCCTATCATACCTCCTCACCTGTCTTACTTTTCTTGTAATACTTTTTATCGAGTGAGTTATCTAGTGTAACCAGGTATCAGCTTACCCTTCTATAGTCTCCTCACTCTGTGTGCCTCTCACTGTGATGTAAAGTTACTTATCCCAGAGTCCGATCTCTTCCCTCCCCACTACCTAGAAAGGCACTGTGAAAATAGAGGGTCAATAATTTTAACCAACGTGAGGTGTGCCCCCTGAGAATTCTGAAGTGTTAAAGAGGAAATCATTGATAAAACCCCAATCCAAGCCTTGTCTTGGAACCCCAGGATATCCATCTGTGAAGGTCATTAACTATCCCTGATGTCACAGGTGAAATGCCCGCAGTCTTCTTCTCCAAGGACTAAATGTTCTTATTTACAATTCATAAACAAACCTGTGTATTAGGGTAAATGTGGAGTACTGTTAATTTTATTTGATAAATGTACCTTATATGTAAAATGGAAGACATAAGTATAACTGCCAAGCACTTTTCCAACTTAATCACTCTGAAAAGAAGGCATGCAAAACAAAAATATGAGCATATAACATACATAAAAATTGATAAATGTCATGCTGGAATCGAAGATCCTGGATCCAGTAGAGTAGACAGATGGCTAGAGGCAGGCCCGAGCCTCCCCGCCAGGATCACCACAGGATGACTTGGGTTTTGTCTTGATATTTCATCTACAAGACCCATTCACATTCATTGAGTCCCCAAACATTTACTAAGCATCTGCTGTATGACTGGGTCGACTCTGGTCTCCAACTAACAAGTTTCCTATTTGATACTGTGTGTGAGTAAGCTCTTGGGAATCACACATATTGCCTTCAACTTTCCTAGACTTTTTCCTTTGGAAATCATAGGATATGACTGGAAATCTTCCCAGTAATGCCACTAATTTCTCTTCCTTTTCTTCTAGCCTAATTCCCAAGCTTGGGAAATAAGAGAGGGATCGAGTGGCTCCTTTGCATTTCGGTACCATCAAACATCAGCATGGAAACTTTTAGAACTTAATTCCAGAAACCTGACAGTGGCAGATTTTAACCTTATGAATTGACCAAAGTTTTCCTTCTTTCCTTTCTCAACTTCCCTCTTAGATTCTACTTGTGCTTTGTTTATTAAATAAATTTGTAGACCCCTACCATATTCCTGAGCACTTTTACCATGAAAGTAAACCTGGGGTTGAAAATTGAAAGTCTTCATCATGTTGATTAACAAAATACACTAACAGGCAAAATGGTATCAACCCCATAACATAACTGAGTTTCAGGATTTCAGGTCATCTCACTACCAGATGGGAGGCAGGAAAGACAGGGCTTACTCTGAAGAGAATGTAAAATGTAGTCTTGGACAGTGGGTCTGGTGCTTTCTTGATTCCCTTGATACTAGCTTTGTTACATCCGTTGGCTCTGATGTGCAATGACAAACAAAAAACTGTTCCTCTTCTGTTAAAACAGAGTGGGAAGAATGAGGTAACATCTCCCTCCAGAAGTAAAAGTATGGATGAGACCACTCACATTGAAAGGTTTTGTAAACTGTAGGGTACTTTGCAAAAACAGGCACCCCTCCCTCAGTATCCACACTCCCTGTCCAAACTTGTCATCCTAACTCAAGAATCAGTGAGTTTTGAATAAAATCTCTTACAGAATTTGCAATTCCATTCAAGCTACTCACTAGTCAAAATGCAGATCCCAAAGTAATTCAGATAGCCAGTGTCCCCACTATTCCAACTCACTCTCTGAATCTTTGCTCTCCAAATCTAGAAACCACATCAATTTGGATGACAAGGAATAATTTAACTGACCATTATCCTCACTATCATTTTATAGTCTAGTTTACACAGAGGAAAATAATATTGAGCTGAATTGTATGTAATTGTTATTTTTTTGCAGGACAAAAATGTTAAACATTGGCTATTTTATATGCTTCACCTTAAATTTTAAAGGAGAGGGAACCTATATTCAATATATAGACAGTCTTTTGGCTCCATCATTTTCTATTTCCCACCATCAACATCCAATTCCTACTTAATATTGTAGTGATAAATATAACCACCATGTACTGTCTGATAGCTCTGTGCCAGACACTGCAAATCATTTAACTAACCATCATCATTTTATTGAAGAAAATTTAATTATGCCCATCTCAAATAACTTCTTTGGATAGTGCAAAATTTTTAAATTCAAAATCAAACTGTTTGCCTTCCACAGTTACATACCCTCCTGCTACCCAGTTTCCTTCCATGGAAGCAACCAACATTGCTTCTTTCAGAGATAGTCCATGCACCTGCAAGTATAGAGTAAACACACACACACACACGCACACACAGACACACGCACACACACACGGTGCTAACAGACTCTGCCTACAATGTGCTACCAGAGTGTCCTTTATAAAAGCAACAGAGATATATCCTAGAGAGGGCTGTCTCTCCAGGGACAGACCATCGTTTATTCTACTCATTTATTGATGAACATTTAGTTTACTTCTAATCCTTCTCTATTATGTATTAACAATGATACACAAATATCTTCTCAGATTCGATTTTGCATAGAAGCATTTAATACACTAAGAATCTGCAGGAAAAATTTCTGATAGTAAAGTGACCAGGTAAAAAGATATGTGCATTGTAATTTTGACAGCTGTTATCCAGTTGTGCAACCTAGAAGGTTTACTAAGGTTCTACTCCTTTAGCAGTAAATGGAAATGTCTGTTTTCTCACACTTTTCAACAATTATGAATTTTCAATTATTTTCATTTTTTCCAGTATTATAGGTGAGACTGGTATCTTGTTTTCATTTCAATATGTGTTTCTTTTATTACAAGGAAGACTCATTATCTTCTCATGTACTTAAGAGCCATTTATATTTCCTTTCTTGTGAATTATTTGCTAATATACTGTATGCACTTTTTCTGGGATGTTGTTCTTTTTCTTAGAGATAGTGCTTTATATTTTAAAGAAGCAACTTTGATGTGATGTAATTGAAATCACAAGTTTGAGGTTTCTTTAAAACTACGTTTGCTTTATCTATTGAACAAATTTTTTTATTTTCTAAGTGTGCATTAAATGAAGAATAATTTCCCCACCTCCTCTGTTTTATGTTTTGTGTTTAGTAAGTCTTCCTTGAGCTAATAATAATATACTATTCTTCTGTGTTTTCTCATGCCACTTTTAAAATTGGGTAATTTTTTTGTGTTTAAATAATTGTTCTACCCGGAATTTTGGGAGTTATGTAGTGTGAGAAAGCTATGCAATCATTGTTATCAACATACCTTTTACTGATAAACACACACTATTCTCACTAATTTGAAATACCATTTTTAGTGTATTACAAATTGTCCTAAGTGTCTGAGTTCATTTCTGACTCCATTTCTCATTCTGTTAACTATCCTTTATATTCTTAATCTAGTTACTGTGCTTCTAAAATCACTCACTTTATAATGCACTTTAGTACCTAGTAGAATTGGTATAATCTCATTATTCTTTTTATGATTCTTAAATATTTGTTTATTTTTCATCTAAACTAGAATATTTTAATGTTTTTATAGATTTTATTTTTTAAATTCATCCTCATGAGTATTTCAGTTGAAATATTGTAACATTTGCAAATGATGATTTTAATAAGTCTTGTTCAATTCTTACATCTTCTCTCTCTTTGGTCTAATTATATTGGCTAGTACCATCAGAAAAGTGTTAAATAATAGTTAAGATAATTAACATCCTTATCTTTTGTCTGACTTTAATGGGAGTGCTACTAGATTTTTTCATTAAGCAGGATGATGGCTTATGACTTGAGATAGACACATTTCTCACGTTAAGGTAATATCTATTCTTACTTTATTAAAAGCCATTTAAAGAAAAAATGGATGTTGAATTTTATTAAATGTATTTCTGGTATCGAAGGAGGATGTGGTTTTATTTTTCCCTCTTTATTACTATGATTAAGTATATTAATAAAAATAATTGACACTTATTTTGTGCAACTGATATTCAAAGCAGTATTTTAGTTTCTTTACATTCTTCTTTTAAATCTTGCAAAACCTAAAAGTAGGAATTACTACTAGTCCAAAGTCAAGAAAACTCACATTCACCATGGTTACATAACTTGAACAAGATCTAATAGCCTGTAAATAGCAAAGCAAAGATTTGAACCCAGGTCAAATCTCATTCCACATATATAATCAATATGCAAGTTTGCATCTTGATAGTTTTTTTAATAGCAAATCAGTATTTCATTCCTGGAACAAATTTCACCATTCACCATGTATCTTTCTGTTCACTGGTATCATTTTACAGTAAATATTGATAATATTTATGATTTCCTCAGCAGTATTCAAAGAAAAATATTCATCTAAAATTTCCCTTTTTGTTATACGTTTGTTTACATCAAGTCTTTTAGTATCCTAGACTCACACAGACATTTTGAAATCTTTCCTTTTCCATTTCCCACAAAATTTGAACGGCATTGAAGTTATCTGCCTTCTAAAAGTTTTGTAGAATTTTCCTGAAACTCTGTGTGGATCTAATTTCCTTGTGACACCATTTGGGACTGGGAATTTTTTTTTTTTTTTGAAAGTGGCTTCCTAGAAATTTTTTTTCTTTCATTTTTTTTCTTTCTGAAGGCTCTGCCTTCAATCTAGTTTGAATATATGGGAGACATAACATTCTTCCTTTTAAAGCTTTTCATTGCTGTAGGGTAACCTTTTTAACATTATGAGTTTTATTATATATATATTTATTATAGTATATATTAACTCAGAAGGAAGTGTTAAAGGAAGAGTGTCAAGATACATTTGAGAAATCTTAGAAAGGTTACTGAACTTTGGTGATTAAATTGGATAAGGAATACAAGAGAGACAGAGACATAAATGCTATCCCCTAAATTTTAGCTAATAGAGCAGGCAGCTGATGGTCTCTTTCGCTGTATAAGGATGAGAAGGGGACCAGGGTTTGTTAAATGGTGGGGATGAGGGAACTGAATTGTTTGGTCTGGTTTTCATACAGTGGATTTGGACGTATTTGAGGCAGCCCTAGGTGTCAAAGAAAGGAGGTAGATATAAACTGTGAATCTTTGAATATCTGATCATTAAAAGCTTGAAGATTATTATGAAGGATAAAGCCCAAAAAAGAAAGAAAAAAGAAATAAAAGAGCCAGAAATTCAGCCATAATGCTAGCAGAATGTTAACCAACACTTACTCCTGGACAGTCTCAGCAATTGAGTGTTTACTCTATTTTCCTACCTATTGAGCCTTCTCAGTGTTGGGGCTTATGCAAATTCCAATCTGGGGATGCTGCAAAATGATGATCATGTTGCAAAGACCCTGCAGGTCTCTCTCCTAAAGGAAGTATTTGGTGTCCAGGGTCACGTCCAAGGTGGTGGGGCTGCATTCTTTTCTATTGTGCCATTTTAGAATCTCTGCAATGTTTTTAAATTTTTTTTAATAACACTGTGGCTTGTAATTTGGTCCATGAATCCAGAGAGCCTCTTCAAACATGACACATAGTTTTCTAATATAAAATAAAAGGTTCTAAGGCCCAGAAGCACTTCTAGAAACCAGTTCCTGGAATCCTGAGGGCAATTTGTCTGCTTATAAAATTTTTATAATTATTGGAAAATGTTGCCATAGGTTTTAATATGACTCTCTGGAATAATCTCAGTGTTACTGCTGAAAAATCAGTTTAATACAGGAAATAAGGTTTTTCTGACCATAGAGTTCTCCAGAAAATTCCAGAATATGTCTTCCTCAAAATTTGAACTTAAGTAATGTTCTTATGTTATTTTTTCCTTCTTAAAAAGGTTTAATAAAATGGTGTCCTCGAACACAATTTTAAGTTGGTCAGTACACTGACTCATTCAAGCAACATTAGTTGTAGCTGTATTTTTCCATTGCTATATTTACATGTAGTTGATTCAACTTTTAATTACAAACATTCACTTACATTTTCTCTTATTAGAGGTCTTTCACCCTCTGAAAACCATTATTTCCTTATTAATTTCCCAGTGGCTTTCAGCAATTTCTAGCTGTGGCAATGACTATGCGAATGAACAATCTTTCTTATTCGTGGTTTTATAATGGAGAAAAACACTTTTGATATACTTAAGATGCCGATTATTAGATGAAGTCCGAGGAATAGTCATTAACTTTGATGATACACAAAATAATGTCTTAGAGGGTCCAGCATATTCCAAAGCCTGGGAATTATAAAAGTGAGGATATGTGGCTTGTTTTCACCAAGCTTTGAATAATGAGGAAAATAATTGAACATTTACTGTGTGCCAGGCCTTTATTCATTTTGTAACAAATATTTAAAGGATGCCTACAAAATGTGTGAAATGGTGCTGGGTGCTGACAATTCAATGATGAGCAGAAATAAGTATGCTCCTATTCTCATTGGTCATGGTCGCCAGGTTCTCACACAAATGTGTGCACAACTTCAAACTAAGGAAAGGAGCAGAATTCTATGAGGAAATATAACAAAAGAAAGTTAGCTCCAGGCTAGCAGAGAACTCAGAAGACTTCTCTGGAAAGTTCATAGGGGCTGAAGTCTAAGGATGAGTTGGCTCTGGAGAGGACAAGAAAGAAGAGGAGAGAGGAGGGGAGGGGAGGGGAGGGGAAGGGAGGTACATGGACCAGAGACCTTATATCACATTGAGGGTCACACTTCCATGACTCACCCAGGCATAACCAGAAGTGTGCTTTACTAATCCTCTAGGTGGCTTCAAAGTTGATCAAGTTGACAGATAAACCTAGCATCACAAATTGTTTTGGTTTATAGCAGCATTTCTCTTCAGTCTCTTGACCAGCAGAACCACTTTGGGGGATGAGAGGCTAAAAGTCCAAATCCCCAGTCCATACCCAAGACCATCTCTGTGGGTGAATATGATGTAAATATTTTTCTCTATATGCTTTGCTTATATTGACCTTTTAAAAACATCTATTGTTGTAGGGCAGTTTTATGTTCATAGCAAAATTGATCAGAGATTTCCTATATCTGCCCTTCACATGCACAGCCTCCCCCACAATCCCCATCCCCCTCCAGTGTACAATTTTTGCCATCAATGAACCTGCACTGCCATATAATCCTTCAAACTCCACAGTTTACATTAGGATTTGCTCTTGGTGTTGTACATTCTTCAGGTTCACACAAGTTTAAAATGACATGTGTCCACATTTATAGCACCATCCAAAGCAGTTCCGCTACCATAAAAATCTGGGCTCCCTTATTTCATCGTTCCTGCCCCATAATCTCTGGCAACTACTGATCTTTTTACTGTCTCTATCCTTTTGCCTTTTCCAGTTTGTCATATGGTTGGAATCATACAGTATGTAGCCTTTTCAGTCCCACATGTCCCACGTGGTAATATGCATTTATAGTTCTTCCATGTCTTTTTGTAGCTTGATACCGCATTTCTTTTTAGTGCTGAATAATATTCCTTTGTCTGGATGCATCTATAGATTTTTATGCTTCCCAGGTGACTCCAGAGTGTAGCCACACTTAAGAGCTGGTGGTTTTGAAAAGATCTCCTGTCCTCCTGGTAGAGATCAGAGACTTAGGGGGAGATCAGGGGCTTCCCCAGTGGAGAAAAGATCTTGAGATGGCAACACCTACTCAAGATGGAAAGGAGTTTCAGGGATCTTCAGATCACTGAATCACAATAATGACATGTAAGAAGGAAGGGGAGAGACTAGGAGGACCAACTCCCAGTTTCTAGGTGGCATCATAATCTAGATAAACTAGTGACTAAGAGCCTGAGGAGGTGAAGTGCTCAGGAATTCCTACTTGTCCAACTCACCAGCTGGTTGGGTATTCTTAGGGTTTATACCTAGATGCCCCCCAAAGCCTGGTGTGTTCACAGGTGGAGATTTGGGGAAGTGATTGGATTACTCCACTGATGAGATGATGGCTAAATGTGGTGTTGGGAGATGAAGCCTGGCTGGAGAAGATGGGTCACTGGGGGATTGTTCTGGAGAGTTTTATCTCCTTGCTTCCTCCCTGGAACTCTTTGCTTCCTGCCTGCCATGCTATAAGCTGTTCCTCCTCTGCCATGCCACTCTGCCTTCCAACCAGCTGACTATGCACTGAAACTTCTACAAACTGTGAGCCAAAATAAACCTTCCCTCCTTACAGCTGTGAGTGTCCAGCATCATGTCTCAGCAATGAGACCGTAACTAAGACAGGTACCTTAGACAGTTCAGTTAATCCCTTACTCCTCTGTTTACCCGAAGTTTATCCAGGTATAAAATGAATATGATAGTGATAACTGCCTTGTCCTGAGAAATCAGTGAGTGACTTCCAACAGACTATTTAGAACAAAACCTCATGCACTGCATGCCCTTCATAAATCTCAATACTTCACTGTTGAGAGCAACTGAGACAGGAGCAGGGCAGATCATTTAAAAGAAAAAAAAAACCTTAACTCTAAGACAAGTGATAGAAAAGAATCTTTCTTACCCCCTCAGGTTACTAACTGTCCTGCCAACTAGAGGTTGTACAGTTTTGGTCAACATCCAGGAAAAAAAAAAACTTTTTATGTGTCAGTTTCCGTGGTGACAAAATGAAGATAATAAAAATGTCTTGTTTTTGAGATGCTGGGAATATAAATATGTCAAAGAAAGTCCTTCTTTACCTAGATACACCTGAGAAGGAATAGTTCCTGCTTTGAGTTGGTTGTACAGAATGCTGAGGACTTACCTGTATTGACTCTGTGTGTTAAAGTGATTGATGTTCCGGAAGCTGACCACCCATCCTGGGTTGGGGGTGCTGCCCTCCACTTCTGACCCCAGTGCCCTATACCTCCCAGCCCTGAGCTGCTCAACCCTGTCTCCTGTCTCAGGATGCATTAATTGGACAGATCTCTTCT
>RJWT010049549.1:0-10985 GCA_004365215.1 Cuniculus paca | reverse complement strand
AGGCAGCAAAATGCACTGACCCAAGACATCCCTGGTGGGAAAGAGAACAAGAATCTGGGGCTGGAGTGTGCTCTGGACAGAGGGAGGCATGAGGCAGTATGGGTAGGGATCATGGGAAGCTTGGGGTCCAAAGGAAGGGCCAAACCCTGGGGAGAGGCTGGGGGCCCTGCTGGGAATGGAAGCAGGCAGAACTGGCTCCAAAGACTGAACTGGAAAGCCACCCACAGGTCCAGGACTAGAAGAATCCTGGAATGGCCAAGCCTACTCCAGTTCCGTGGGAACGAACTCACATGGGCCAAAGGTAGAAAGGCAGTGGAGGAAGCAGGAAATGGAATTGAGCGTTGCACGCACATTGCCGAGTACCTGCTGGATGGGAGGGAACCTGCTCCAGACTCAGCTCCATGGCATGAATCTCTGGGCAGGAGAAGCCAGGAACACTGTGGGAAAGCGAAAGTTGTGTATGTGTGTGCGCGCGCGTGTGTGCACGCGTGTACACATGCGCATGTGTGATGGGCAGGACACTCAGGCAATGCCACCAGGGGCAGAAACCACTAAAGGTAAATTGATATCAGAACAAAAACCATACTTATGGGAAGGAAGGAAAGGGGGGACAGAAGGTGGAGGACAAAGGAGAGGGGCATGGAGGAAAGAAGAAAGTACAGAATTGGAGGGAGGGAAAGAAAGAGGGAATCAGGGGTAGGAAAAGAAGAAAGGAGGGAAGGAAGGAAAGAAGACAAGACACAAAAGCAAAATCAAAATAAAGTCCATGGGGGAAGATTTACAGAGGCCAATACATACACAAAAATTCTGTTAATTTCCAGAATAATTAGAGAAATTTTAACGAAACAGGAAAAAGTGTAGTATTCTTTTTCATCTGTCCAAGTGGCAGAGTAAAGAGTTTGGCGGGGGCGAAGGGGGGGGTGGTTGGTTCTGATTTTTGGAGAAGACTGCATTCACATGTGTGGTTGGGGGCCCTAGACTGGCATAACCTTTGGGAGAGCAACTTCCAAATTGTTCTGGAGTGTAAGATGTCTGTTTCCACTGGTCCAGCCATTCTGCTTCCGTGTCTAAGACAAATTGTTAACTGACAAAGGTGATTTTTCGAGGTGGGGAAGTTTTGAATTGACCTCAGTGGACAGTGTTTTGTGGTGGAAGCTGGTCTGCTGGGGGAGAATAGAGTGGTGGTCTGGGGTGCCCACTGTGCCAAGCACCCCAGTTTCCATGCCCGGTCCAGAACACAAAGCCCTAAGCTTGCTCTCAGGCCCTTACCAGGATGGGACTGTGAAGAGGGGAGCCTTGGGCAAACCCCAGCACAAGACAGGTACCTGTGACACTGCTCCCAGGAACCCAGGGAGGATGGGAAGGGCTGCAGGATGCTGTAAGGGGATGGAGGGGGCCTGAGGGGTTGGCCTTTCCTGGGCAGAAGGGACATTCCAGTCACCAGCCCTGTCTTGGGAGCTCTCAGAGGCCCGCCTACTTCAGTGACAGTGGCAGACCATCTCTCAGCAGGCCAGAGCCCCAGAGCTTCTCAAAGTGGCCATCAGGCCCCGGGGACTTGGAGGCCTTCCAGGGAGGATTCTGTCACTGACCGGAGTACAGGGCAGTGGTTGCTTCCCTCTGGGAGGCTTTGAGCCTCTGTTTCGTTCATGAAGATGACCCTGGCCATGATTCAGTGAGGTCGTGGTTGCACCTTCTGGTTCATGGCTAATCCCTAGGCTCTGTGTCCAGGTGGAAGTGCCGATGGTGTGGACCCTGGCCTCAGAGCTTGGGTCTTCTCAGGAAGCAGGGATGCTTCCCTTCTGGACCTCCGATAAGGGTTGTCTGTGGTGTTGGCCATAGATGGCAGCCATAACAGAAGGGTCCTCTCTGAGTGGGGGACATGGTGGTCTAACAACTGTGGAGAAGCCTGGAGGGACATCTCCCCAAGTGCCGAGAGGAAGACAGGCAATGAAGAAGGGGGACAATTTTCCATCTCATTTTGTATGTGTCTGTTTATTTTTACCATGTAGTATTTTGTAATTAAACCTTTAGATAAAGATTTAAAAAAAAAAAACACGACAAACACAAAAAATCCAGGGTCAAGCTCAGGAAGTGTGTGTGGTGGAATAATTAATGGCTAACTTGAGTGGGACCATCCAGCTAAGCTGAGTCAGCATGATTCTGGGCGTGGAAGACCCAGCTGAAAAGTTTTGCCGGAATGACATAAAAGGAGAAGGAAAGGGGATGACTGCATGCTGCTGATTCTCCTGTAGGAGCTTTCTTGTGGCTGGTTTCCCTGATAAGAACTCAGCTGTTCTTGATGTCAGTAGAGCTCAGGTCCTCAGTGTCACTGGGGTTGGCTGCAGTTTTTTCTGGGGGGCTGTAGTCTTCCCCTTGAGTGTCACCTCCTGGCTCCAGTGCAGATCCTTCACCCCACTGGCACAGACTTTCTAGTTTCCACCTCTGGTCTTTGGGTCTTTCCGGTACAGATCCTTGATATGGATTTACATGAGACATTGCCGTGGGATCCCGGCCCTTGGCTGAATTCTTTGGGTCTCTAGTGTGCAAACAGATCTCTTGCACTCTTCTGCATTTGACTTTTTGGGTGAACATTATGAAATAATTGTATAAATTTTGTGTCCTGTGTTAAATCTATTCTCTGGCAAACCACGACTACAATGTGTTTGCTGTGGCTCAGTTGTGTTTGTCCCCAGAGGTTCGCGTGCAGGAAGCCAGGTCCCTGGTGTGGACCTTTCAGAGGTGGTGGAAAGTGAAAGTGGGAGGTGACCCCCTTGGAAGGGATTAATGTATGTCTCACAAGAATGGGCTGGGATCACCCTGTGTGGAGGGCTGGGATCACCTTGTGTGGAGGCCTGGGGAACACAGGAGCTGAGACTTTGACCCTGTGGCTGGGCTGGCAGGAACCAGCAAGGGTGCAAAGGGCCAAGGGTGGAGGAAGAAGTGGGTTTGAGGGAGGGCTCAAAATGGAGCCCTACAAGGAGAGGGGGTTTGGAAGGTATTAAGGTCACGGGGTGACCAATTTTGCATTTCTAAACCACAGGCTGACAAGAAAGGACCAGGATAGAAGTAATAGGAGAGTTCAGGGGCCAAATTAAAGAGAATTTAACCTCTAACCTGAACTGGGACTGGTCTGGACCCACAGGGAGATGGATGGAGTACCATGAGGGGCAGGTAGGTGGGAAGAGGAGAGCTGCACTTTGGACCTGTGGCTGGGACTGAGCCGTCTTGACAGTACAATGCAGTCATGGGACTGCTGTGAAATGGTGTGAGGTCAGGGATGCATTTATGAGAGCTGGGGTGAGAATTCAGTTGCTTAAGGACATACTAGGTGACACCAGGACACAGGCTGGGAAGCCTTGATATAAATTAATCCTCCTCAAATTAATACATGCATTTAATATAGTTCTACTTAGAAACCCAATTTCATTTGCTTTTGGATCTGAGCAAAATGGTTTTACAATTTATGTGAACTAAAAACATATGCCTGCAGAGCAATGAGATATGCACAAAGGATATTTTGCATGCTTGGTAGAATGATTGCCCTTGGGGGAGGTGGGAGGAGAAGGGAGCTATTAAAGTTAGAGGCTCCTGCGAATGGTGTGCTTGTGACTACTGTGCGGAGCTCCAGTCTGCATCTGAGTCCAGGAAAGAGAGAAAACCACTCATGGAATTACAATCAGGCCAGCCTCCACTGCACTCATGAAAAGGAAAATCGGTGACGAAGAATGGTCCAACCCTCTTCACCTGCTTCCTGTCCCCACCTCCCAGTGACAAACATATATCCAGGGAGAGAGGTCTTCACTGTTTGTTTTCTCAGCATTGGGGTCCTGTAGACCCAGGAAAGACAGACTCAAGAGTCTGGGGGGCCAGGCAAGAAAGGCTGTCTTTGAAAGCACCCAGCAGGCCCTGAGGATGCGGTGTATGGGGTACTCCGGGTGTGTTCTGCATGGTTGGCCAGTTCCAGCACTGCAGAGCACTTGCCCACCCTTTTTAGGCTAGATGGACAGAGGCTGTAACTCAGAGTGAGTTCCCTGTGGATCCTCCCTGCCCCAGCCCACTGGCATGTTCTTAGCTTCTGACTCGGCAGTCAAGAGCTCCACAACTCATCCCAGCTCTCCCCTTTTTCACATCATGCTGTCTTCCACCTTACAGGGGCTTCTGCCTGGAAGCTTCTCCTGCTTCTCCCTGGTGTACAATCACCAGTTTTCTGATCCAAGTGTTATGAGGTGGCCCTCATGACTGCTTCTAGCCTCTCCCTCCTGTGAGCAGCATCCCCATATGTGGTGACCTGACTGGCCCTGTGAGAACCTGTCCAGGATCACCTGCCCTCGGGTGTGTGAGCTCTTAATTTGCAGAGGCCCGTGCTGGTCCAATGGTGCCATCCTCTTCCTCTTCCTGCCAACGCTGGGCTTGCCCAGACTTTTGATTTCTGGACTAAAATGATCTATACTTCCTTTAATTGGCATTTTTCCCAATAAATTGTTTTCTCTCTTCATATATTTGTTAGCCTTTGACATTTCATTTTTGTTAACTTCAATTTTTTTGCCTCCTTTTCTAAAGGAGTGTGTTATAGCTTGTCTCTAGATGTCCCCCTAAAGCCTCATGTGGTCATAGGTGTGGTTTTCAGAGTGTGTGATACTGGGACTAAGGTTGTGTGCAGCAGTCCCATGACTGCATTGCACTGTCAAGAGTATATAATTACTAAATTAGTCCACTGATTGGTTTGGTACAGTACAGGGTATAAATAATGGGAAGGCCCACCCTGGGTCTGAGTGCTGCTGACCTATAGGCATGTAGCCTGGATAGAATACAAGGGACAGAAAGAGGGCTGCTGTTGTTTACTGTTTGCTACTTTTCTGTTTACTGCCTTCTTACCTTCTGCCCACCATTGACAGTTTGTCCTTGGTGAGGACCCTCTGCCATGCCACCCTGCCTTGGAGTCTGCCAACTACAAACTGAAACCGCTATATACTGTGAGCTGAATTAAATCTTTCCACTTTTAACTTTGGGTGTTGAGTGTTTTGTCTCAGTAACAAAGAAGGTAACTAAGACAGAGTTAAAGTCTCTTTTCTAGTGGATTTACAGTTGATGAAATCTATATCTAGTCTTTGATGCTATATACCAGTCCCTTTTCACTTCTGGATATTGGAAATATCTTGCTTGAATCTGCTACCTGCCTGTTACCTTGGTCTCGTGTCTTTCATGGAGTTGGAATCCTTGATTTTGACCCAAATGAATTTATCCACATCGTCTGATGATTTTGACTTTGGAGTGAATTTAAGAAGTTCTGTCCCAGTGGATGCCACAGTCCCCAAATCATCCTCCCCATGTTAATCACCCAAGAAAGGTGCTTTTAGGGGCAATCCTCACGCCTGGAGCTGCTCCTCCATTAAGTGACTGTTAATGCTTCTTTGAAGCTGTCTTTTGCTTCACACAGGCCCTCCAGAGAAATCCACAGAGAGCCAGACACAACTGCCCATTCACTCTTTCAGGTGACCCAGTGTAAACTTGCTTGTTACAATCCTAAATTCTCCTCCCAGGAGGTGTTTCTGTCTGCCATTTTTGAACAAGTGATGCAGGAAGTGTGAGCTTGAACTCAGCGTGCTCAAGAATGTGCCTGTCTCTTGGGAGATGACTTGTCTCCCTTGCAGGACCCCTTATTTTCCTTGTTCAGAGAGACGCTGCTTTGGGAGTTATCCCCAGTACTCCCCTTGCAGCTACGCATATTAAACCTCTCTTCTTTCTTTCCTTTCCTGGTTGTGGCTATCAGCTTTGCTCTCAAGGAGCATTTGGTTATATGTTCACTTACAGTTTTATTTTCCACTTTTAGGTTTTTTAATCTTTCTGGAAGCAACCTTTGTACATAGCAGCTATGGAGAAAATAAAACTGGATGCCTACTACCATCCTCTACAAAGGGGGATGCTATTTTATTTGTAGATTAATTTAGAGATAATTGATTTCTTTCTGGTAATAGAACACCCTATTTAAGACACTAAATGACAGTTTTTCAGGTCTTAAAAATACCACTGAAAAACTTCCCCCTAGACTTTTATGCACTCTTTAGTAAGGCAGTTCCTAGACACTATCCATTTTGTTGCTGACATGAATGGTACCTCATCTATTTTATTTAGTGTATTTTCTAACTGGTGTAGAGAAATGCTACTGAGTTTTGAATCCATCAGCCTTGCTGAATTTCTATTAGATTTAAAGGCTTGTATTTTGATTTTTTAATCTATGACATATGTATAAGATGTCATGTATGTATATAAATGCTGTATAATAAAATGAAGATGTAAATAAAATGATGCGCATTATTTATTGGCACAGTAACAGTTTTGTCTCTTCTCTTTTAACCTTGATACCTCTCATGTCTGCTTGTTTCCTTATAGTTTTGACCAAGCTTGCAGTGCTGCAGTAAACACTGCAGTGATTTCCTGCACTCCTGCATGGTCCCGGTTCTTAAGAGAATACATCTAAAGCTACTCTAAGGATGGTGTTTTGGTGTACAGTATAATCTTTATGAAGGCAAGGAAGTTCCCTTCCATACTTAGTTTGTCAAGGAGTCTTGGGGCTGGGATGGCGTTCAATGTAGAGGGCTTGCTTTGCCTTTGATCTCTAGCATTGCAAAAGAAAGTCCTCTTATTAGTGTTATTGTCACTTTACTTGTTGTCATGTAAATAAGTATTCAATGTTATCAATGACTTCTCTGAATCTATTGAGATAATCATAAGCATTTTCTCCTTTAATACATCACAAGCAACATTAACAAGTTTTCTAGTGCTGAACCATCTTTGTGTTCCTGGGATAAGCTCTACCTTGTTAAAGTATATACAGTTTGACGCACTTATATTCTATTTGCTAATATTTTCTTTAGGCTTTTGCATTTACATTTATAAGTACTATGAGTTCCTTTTCAGTCTTCTCTTTCTTTGTCTTCTTTTTAAGTCCAGTTCAGTTATCTACAGCACAGCAGCTTCCTATTACTCTACATTTTATTGTTGTAACAAGATACCCCAGCCTAGATACTTTATAAAGAAACAAGGTTTATTTAGCTCACAGTTCTGGAGGTTTGAGAACATGGTGCCAGCATCCTAGCAAGCTACCTCCCTCTGCCCTGCCTGTGTTGCAAGGTAGCATATGGCAGGAAAGCCTGCAAGAGGGGAGAGGTCACATGGTGAGACAGGAAGCCAGAAGGAGCCAGGGCCAGTGCTGCTCTCTTTATAACAACCCATCTCAAGGGAAGTAATCTGGGTCCCTTGAGAACCACATGAATCTCTTCTGAGCGTAGGGCCCCTGTGACCTCATGACCTTCCTCTAGGCCTACCTCTTAAAGCTTCCACCCTGCAACATTACCATAGTGGGGACCGAAGGGCCAGCATGTGGCCTTTTGGGGATATGTGCAAGCCATATTCAAAACACACAAAATGAACCAAACAGTTTTTATCTTTTTCTGATGTTCTGAGACAACTTGGATATAATAGGAATTAACTGCTTGTTGACTGTCGTTGGGTAGAAATTGCTCATGAAATGATCTGGGCAGGGGACTCATTGAGAGGGGGAATACTGGATTTCAATTTATTTAACAATCATTGACTTATTCAAGTTTTCTATTTGTTTTTAATGACAATTTTTACATGTTCTTTTTTCCCAGAAATTTGTTCATATCTTTTTGCTTTTCTAATTTTAGCAAAAAATTACTTATTATACTCTTTTGTTACTGGAAAAAGCCTGTTGTGTCCAAAATAAATTCTTCTTCACTCTGTATTTACTTTCTATTTTTGCTTCTCCTTCATCTCCCTCTGATTTCACTATCACAAGACTTACTGTCATGTTTCATTGATTTCTCATCTTAACTATCTCTTCCTTTACTGCTGTTTTTCTTGATTTAAATGCTTATTTTGTTTTTTTTAATATTTTTGGTTCCTTGCAATTTTATATAAAATAGAGTAATAACTTTCTCATTAAATGTTGATTGACCACATTGCCAATTTGTAAAGATTTAACATTTTTCAGATTTCTTTATTGAACCAAAGGTTATTTAGTAAAATGTGATTTAGTTTCTGGATGCATTGGACTTGGAGAGGAATCTTTTTATTATTAAGTTCTAATTTTATTATTTACTATTATCAAAATTTGGTAAGTCAGTGGAATGAAATGAAGCTTCCTTTAAATGACGATAAATTGCCCCAGGTCTTTTGTCGGTATTTCACATGTGTTCAAAGAGAATTCTCTGAATTTGGATTCTGTGTGTGTGTGTGTGTGTGTGCATGTGTGCATGTGTGTGTGTGTGTAGGGTTATAACTCTAGGTATTTCAAATAGTTAAATTTTATTGATTGAATTATTAAGCTGTTTTAGGTCAATCTTATTATAACCCAAGGATCAGCTAAGGAATATCATGATTTGATATGTTTTCTCTACCATAGCATGTGTCAGGGTGGGGTAAAAATCAGCCAAGTGGGAAAGATAATACATTAAGATTTAGGGAATGTTAGAAAGGATGATGTCTGTATTAGGGTTCTTCAGGGAAACAATGAATAGGGTGTGTGTATATACATATGCATATACACGTACATACATATACACACATACATATGCATATACACATGCACATACATATATATGTACCTATATACACACATATACACATATATGTATGCACATGCATATGCACACATATACACATGCACATACATATACTTTCACATATTCATATTTAGTCATGTGTCACATAATATTTCAGTTGGTGGTGGCCCACATACATACTCCTATGTGCCATACAGTACACCATAAAGTCTGGGCTGTATTACCTACGCTTGTGTGATGACATCAATGACACAGTTACCTAGTGATGCAGTTCTCAGAACATAACCCCATCATTATATGACGCATGACCTTGTATGTGTGTGTGTGTTATTTAGAAGGAATTACCTCTTGCAACTATAAAGTCCAACAAATCCCTAGATCTACAGAGTAAATTGATGAACTGGAGCACAGGAGGACTGACAGTGGTGTTCCAATCTAAATGCTTACAACCCAGGAAGAGACGATCCAGTTCAAAAGCAGGAAATAAGGCAGTGTCCCAGTCCAGAGGTTGCCGGGCAGGAAGAATTCTCTTGCACTCCAGGAAAGGTCTGCATTTTTTTCCATTCAGGGTGAAGTCCACACACATCATGATGTCCACAATACAAGTGGGAAAATCTGTTTGAGGCAGGTAGAACACTTGGCCTGTTATAGTAAGACAGAAGGGGTAAGTTTGAGAATTTGTCAATGGGATGTTGAAAAACTGGTATAATAAAAAGTAAATATTTGGTTTTCTTCCTGGGTTCCTGGCACATGGCTCCTTGAACACATGGCATCTCCTAAGTGACAAAATGTCTTTTGTATGCTAATGAGAGGAGTGATAACTGGGGCCCCCCTGGGTAGCTTTAGGCTGGCACTGATCCCAAGCAGACCGAAGTATGGTTAGAGGGCTGACACTTTCAGCCCCATTCCCTGACTTTGAGGGGCATGGGAGGGGCTAGAGATGGACTTCAATCATTCATAGCCAATGATGTTGATCAATCATGTCTATATTATGGGCCCCTATAATACTCTAAACCACAGGGTCTGGGGAGCGCCCAGGCTGATGAACACATGGACATGCTGGTGGGGTGCTGTGCCCTGAAAAGTCACAGAAGCTCTGTGCACCTCTACAATACCTCTCCTGCTGCATCTCTACCAACTGGTGGCACCTGAGTCTGATCCTTCATAACAAACCAGTCATAGCAAAGAAAGCAAGTTCTCTGTTCTGAGCCATAATAAACTATCCAGTGTGAGAGGGCAGGTTGCAGGAACCCCAGATTTGTAAACAGCCAGGCAGATGCATGGGAGTCCCACGCTCCCCATTTGTGGCATGCATCTGAAGGAAGGACATGTTCTGAAACGAATCCTGAGACTAGGGAGTGTGGCGCTGACTCTGGGCAGCTGGTGTGGGGTCGAATTGAAGTGCTGGCAATATGTTTGGAGTTAGAGAATCAGTTGGTATCAAGGGGAAAAAATCCCTCAGGGACTTCCAAGGGCTGCTGTTTGTGAAATAAGAGGTGAAGCTGGTGAATGAGAACATAGTTCAATAATACAAGAAAAAAGACACAAATATTAAAAGTAAGAAGAAAAACTCTATTTTAGGAAGACACTGTGGTGTGGTGGCTGACAGGGGAAGTCTGAGCCCAACTGCTAACATCACTATTTTACTAACAAGTGACCTTGGGAAGTGACTTAGCCCTACTCTGCCTCCATTTCCTCCTCTGTCACATGGGGAAGAACAGTGGGACCAGCCTTGGGGTTCCCATGAGGGCCAAATCAAGGGTCCCTGCAGTTTTTAGCTCTCTATAATTATAAAAGGGAGTAATAAAATAATTTTTAGTTTTATTATTTCCATTTTTAATTGATAAAAACTATATCTACACCATCATTAATCAGGAAGAAAATAACCTGAGCGAGCCTTCAACCACAAAAAATTTAAAATGCTAGCGATAAATACATCAAAAACTAACTTTAAAATTCATATGGAAGAGTAAGGCCCATGAAATGGATTAAGCAGGGGGAGATATTCTCTACCAAACGTGTAGACTTAGTAGGAAATCATAGTCACTGTGACAGTTTGGCATCAGGGTAGGAATTTTTAAAAACTCAGTGAAGTGGAATAGATGCTGCCAAACAGCCTGAAGCTGTAAGAGAAAATTCTACACCACTGTGCTCATTTCCCACTGCTGGGACAAAGTACCTGACATAACTTAAAGGAGAACACGTTGATTTTGGCTGGCAGTTTTCGTCCTGGGTCAGTCAGTCCTGAGGTAGAAATGGCCTGGGGGAAGGGCATGTGGGCCTGGGGGAAGGGCACCTCTTGGCAGCTAGGAAGCAGAGAGCTGGAAGAGCCAGGGTGGGAAATGCACCCTGCAGAGACAGCCCCCAGTACCCACCTCCTCCAGCCAGGCCCTCATTCTT